>CM030851.1:11318827-11361327 GCA_018105865.1 Metaphire vulgaris
CGATGATATATAAAAATTACACAAATAATAATACCACTAATAATAATAATAATAATAATAATAATAATAATAATAATAATGATAATGATAACGCCGACGACGACGATGATGATGATGATGATGATGATGATGATGACGATGACTATGATAACAGGGCTAAGTAGGGTCTGTCCTGTGTGAGAACCACTAAAAAAACCAGTAAAAGGTTAGGATCATCACATGAGGAACATCATCATCATCATCATCATCATCATCATCATCATCATCATCATCATCATCATCATCATCATCATCATCATCATCATCATCATCATCATCATCATCATCATCATCATCATCATCATCATCATCATCATCATCATCATCATCATCTCCTATGTAAAGCGCTCTTGACTTTAGTCCCAGCTATATTACTGCGCTGAAAAAATAGTCGTAAATAATAATACTAATAATTATTGTCATCAGACAGGTGGGTTCTGGTACCGTACCTAGTGGAAGAGGCACGAGGACACGTGTTTCTTCATTCGTGCTTTTAGAGTAAAGTTGAGCGGAGAGGGGGCGACAAAGAAATTGCGTGGCAGAGTTTGACAGATAACCGTCATTCGAGTATACGTCATCAGATTTGATCGGTTCAAAGGTTATTGATTTTAGTCCCGCGCACGCAGTCTTTGACTTCATCGATTCCAGTTTACCTCCTCCCCACCCCCGATTGTCAGGCGTCGGGAAAAATTAATTTTTACAAAACCAAACGAAGCAGATTGATTGTCACCCGTAAGAAGAAGTGAAGCGCCAAACGAGGACGAATCGACACACAGCGATAATAATGGAATGGAACAACGTTGGCGGAGGAATACAGCTCATCGATCAACGCGCAGGACGAGGCGTTTCACTTCTACGTATTAATACGCCCCAAATCCACCACCTTGACTTTCAATCAGAGCTGTTCCATTAAACTTAACTTTCATATTGATCAACCAACGAGCTGACATTCACGCCCCCGCCTCCCTCCACCGCTGACCAGATAATAAATTATCTATTCATCTATCCATCCATCCATCCATCCTCTCACCGGATAAATCCCTAAAGACCGTCTTTGTCATCTATACCAAGCTTTCCGTCCATCCACTCTGACCTCTTGTCTGCACGAACATATTAATTAAAATGTCCTACGTACGTACACGAAGCTTTGCAGCACGTAGAATTTTGTTAATACTGTAAATACTGCAGCACCTCAAGAAAGAGCCTGTTCAAGATGGAATGCGCTCTAACATGTACGCGAAATTCGAACGTACAGTTGTTTTAGAGTAAATTTGTGGAAAAAAGAGAAACTGGGCGGTCGCCCCCTCCTCCCGATAAATCTAGATTATCAACTAGATTATACATGCATACATTGTATGTATGTATGTATGTATGTATGTATGTATGTATGTATGTATGTATGTATGTATATAAACAGATGTGGTCATATTCTTGTGAACTTGGAAAGTATACTTTCTCTTGAAAGAACGCTTATAAGAAGGATTCACCGCCAGGTTTCTCAGCAAATTTCTTTGCACCATCCGGACCATCGTTCTGTTACAGCGCTATATAAATTGTCTCATTACTACTACTACTATTGCTGCTACTACTTGTTGCTACTACTATTGCTGCTGCTACTGCTGTGCTGCTGCTGCTGCTGCTGCTACTACTACTACTACTACTACTACTACTACTACTGCTACTACTACTACTACTACTACTACTACTACTACTATTACTACTACTGCTACTACTACTACTGCTTATTATTATTAAGACTATTATTATTATTATTATTACTTATTATTATTATTATTATTATTATTATTACTATTATTACTACTACTACTACTATTAGCCTGCTACTACTACTACTATTACTACTACTAATGCGATTACTACTACCATTGATAATAGTAATATGTTTTTGCTTTTCTTGTATATTATGTGGATTTGACGATGAATTTCTTCGCAGGAGAAGGAGGCGATCATGAAGAGCGTGTCCGGAGCGCAGACTCGCCTGGACACGGAGCGCGAGCGGCAGGCCGCGAGGTTCCGCGACCGCAAGGAACTGCAGAAGGCGAAGCAGCAACAGACCGAGGAGAAGGCGATGGCTCTGGTCCGCGAAGTGACCGCCGTCGAGGAAAAGTAAGCGAAAGAACGGCTGGTTAGACTACGGCGGTTTTCAACCCGTGGTCCGCGGACCACAGTGGTCCGCGACAGGGGGGTCTAGCGGTCCGCGGGAAAGTCTGAAAAACGTAAGTAAAAATTAGACATATATATTTTCCAGGTGAAAAATCTGAAAAGTGCAACGAACAGAACAAGGTCATCAGCACAAAAAGGTTATCCGGCACATTTTGTGTGTATTTTGTGCATTTTCAACGTTAAAAGTAAGACAAGCAAAACAAGAACAAAAGGTCAATCAGCGCTTTTAGGACTAGGTGACTGCTCAAATTATCCGGAGGTCCGCGAGAAATTTTTGAACTTCAAAATTGGTCCGCCAGGCAAAGAGGGTTGAGAATCACTGGATTAGAAGGTTCTTGTTCCTATTCAGTTTGCATTTATATGGCGCTTTGGTTAAGATTTGGATTACAATGGTAACCGTGGTTACCGTAAAAATAACCGCTAACTTCTAATAAAGGTTCCGGCTTCTAATGAAACAAATGACTTTACCTTCGGTTGTTTGAGACCAGGCTTCAATTGGAAATTTTACGGTAATGTACTTACTGTATTACAGCTGTTTTCCTCGACAGGATGGCGCTATAGCAGTCATTTCTGGCTGTTTTAAGGAACATCATACGATCTCACCGTAAAATATAATAGTGTTCAAGATTGCACAATATGCAGCAAATTTAATCAACACTAGAACGATCTCACCGGCGCGTGGGACATATAATAGTGTTCGGATATTAAGATTTTCATTTTTCTTAATTCTTATGTAGTATTTGTTTTGTTTTTTTGCTCGTCAGGCCATCAAGAGGCAAAAATATATATACATGGCCTTTTTGCTAGAAAACATTTCAAAAACGTTGCGCTCTAAAATGGTCCCTCTGAAAGTGAAGCTCTGTGGTCTATGGTCTCTGAAAGTGGAGCCAGTTTTCCACCAATTCGATTTCGCATTATCTAATTTGGTCCACTTCTATTATCGAAATGCAAAGAATCAGGCACGTCGGAAAGAATTTTTAGCAGAGGGTGCAGATTTTTATCTTCTTTTAAAAATCATGACAAGCAAAAATGTCATCACCTTTCCTTGGTCCTTTATCTCCTTTTCGAAAATCCTGTCAGGCAAAAAAACAGTCCCATCTTCCAGGAGGTGCAGCGCACCCCCTAATTTTTTCCAGGGGATGCGGCTGCACCCCCTGCGCCCCCCCCCCCACTTCCTACGTGCCTGCAAAGAGTCCGATTCTGTTGAACAGGCAACTGAAAGACAAGGAGAGACAGGAACAGCTGGTCAGAGAGAAACTGGAAGACAGACGGAGAAGGAGACAGGATGACGAAGACGTCGAAGATGACGGTGGCGGTCAGCGTCGAGGACCGACGCCGACGGTCGTGAACGTCGCTGCCGCCAGACCATCCCCTGCAGAAGCCGCTCCTGCCGCCGCCGCCGCCGCCGCCGCCGCCGCCGCCGCGAAGGGACCTCGCACCCAACAGCAGAACCCGAGCAAGACGAAGAAGAAGTCGAGCGTAATCGAAGACCTGGAATGATGACTCGTCGATATCGTATAATCACGTCCAGAACGAAACTATCGAGAGTAATAATAGGCAAATATATATACATGTATAGTCATGATCATTCTAAACTTCACCATGGGCGTATACCTGGGCGGGAATATTTGTAGGATTTTAAATTTTTTTGGGGGAGGGGTGTCGGCATATTTTGGGGTCCATCTTTGCCGAAAAAGCCTGACAAGCAAAGAAAGATCATCACAGGCTCAGGTTTGGGGGTGTTGAGAGGTGTCGGTCTCAAATTGGGGGGTAGGGTGTTAAAGGGTGTAAAAATATCCCTGTACCTGGGGTTTTGGGCGCCACACGCATCGATGACAGTGGGGGTTAGAAAATTAAATCGACAGGTTAACCTCGTTTTAGTGTAAAGCGCTCTAGCTTTTGACTCTTCGTTCATGTATTTGCGCTATATAAATTGACTTTTTAACCTAACCTACCTAACCTGACGAACCTTTAATTAACTGATCGTTAAATGTCATTGACACAAGGTTGAAACTACAGATGCACCTTTCCTGCTTTTACTACTAATGCGAACTGGTCTATGATGCGCTTAACGTCACTTTTCTCAGTTTCTTTTCTTTCAATGTTGAGCTGACTACGAGGTTTAGCTACTACGAGGTTTGGATCATAGGAGCCGCCTATAAAGAACTATTTGGCGACAATGGCGTAGCCAGGATTTTCACAAGGGGGGAGTTGGTTCTGGTCGTGACAAACTCTGACAAAATCTTGACAAGCCAAAAAAGGTGCATGGTTTTGCAAATTGAGAGCATGAAATATGCCTATTGTAGGCTCCCTGTATAATAATTATTATTTTCTAATGTCTAATTATAGGTTAGTAGTTCGCTCTCGTTTACTACATCCTAGTGACTTCAGACAGCGTTATGGTGTGCAAAAATTATCACTGTTGACAATGTTCTTCATGTTAGATTTACCGCTTTCATTACTAATGCTAAGATAATATTAGCTCTGTTGTTATATCGAATTCTTTCACTACTACTCTTCTTCTTCTTCTGCTGCTGCTTCTACTACTACTACTACTACTACTACTACTACTACTACTACTACTACTACTACTGCTACTGCTGCTGCTGCTGCTGCTGCTGCTACTACTACTGCTGTTACTACTACTGCTACTACTACTAACTAATAATAATAATAATGCGATTACTGCTACTAGTACTACTGCTGCTACTACTAGTAGTACTAATAGTAATAATAATAAAAATAGTAATAATAATAATAATAATACTACTACTAGTACTACTACTGCTACTACTACTACTACTACTACTACTACTACTACTACTACTACTACTACTACTACTACTACTACTACTACTACTACTACTACTACTACTAGTACTACCTCTGTTAAACTCAATAACAAATTTTGGCAAGCGACCTAACTTTACTTGACTATATCATCTACCTAATCGCCCATTGGAATAGGCTCTTACCACAGTATTAATACGAATGCGCTGTATAAATTGACGAGAATTTACTTACTTACTGCCTATTACTACACCAATTAACTAAACTACCTAAATTACAGTATCTAAATCAAGTAAACTTCGCCTTTCTGTCAAATTGTCACACAATGAAATAGTATCCGTAACTGCGTTGTGAGTTTGACGCTCAAGACATTACGAAAACCATTAAGAACTAGGCATTCGCCATTAAGTGCAATCGTAAATACTGAAAATTCGTCCTTAATAGGCCTAGCTGCTGCAACCGTTCATCAGTGCTGCAATTATCCGTATCTTTATCCGTACTTCACCGTATTTCGTCCTGTGGAATGAATGAAAATGACTCCTGCAGACTCGTTCGTTTGCTAAACATCGGCGACCCGAAACCGGATTTTCAAGCACTTTGTTTTAGATTTACGGTGTTGTGAAGTCAATGTCACCTGATCATTTACTATGGGTCTTGTGCAGTGGCGGTCCCACGTGGGGGATGAGTGGGAATGCACCCCCCCCCAAAGAACATCTTTTTTGCTTGTGAAACTATTTTTGGGTAAAGGTCCTCGTAAAAGTACGGGCAAAAAAACTGCAATGACCTTTTTTGCTTGTCAGCCTATTTTTCGGTAAAAGTTTAGTAAAATTAGAGGAAATAATTCCTTTTACCAGTCTTTGTCGGCAAAATTTATAGATTTTTTCTTCTCTTTTCATCCTCCCCACCAACTTCCTATGAATTCATTTCATCTCCCCCCCCCCCACCAAGAAATCCTGGAACCGCCATTGGTCTTGTGGACAGCATATCAGAGTTGTTGGACATTATGGTTATAATTATGTGATACATCTGTGTACATTATTCGTGTTCATTTGAACGATGTCAAATGGGTGGTTTCCAACGACGATGACAAACAAAGAATTATCCGACTAGGATATAATTAAAACCCGGCAGTTGAGCGCATAAAGTCAGTTCCAAAATTGACATTGCTAGAACGTATCCTTAAACCACCTATGATTGAAATTGGACCCAGGGATATTTTTATACCTCCCCCTCTAACACCTCCAACCCCCTCCCCAATTTGAGACCAACACTCCCCCCACAATCTGAGCTATGGGATGACCTCTTTTTTTGCTTGTCAGGCGTTTTTGGCAGAGGATCCCAGAATTTACCGAACTCCCCACCAAAAATTGATAATTCTAGAAATAACCCTGGATGGACCAAATTGAAATTATTATACAACGCGTGAACGTAGTTAGTCCCGTTTCGTGTTTAGCTGATATTATAACTTTAAATAGTTGCCAAAATATTTGACGATGGTGGAATGAACTAGATAGGACAGTAACAGCTACTGGCGTGTATGCATTTAAACGTAACCTAAGTACTAATCGGTAATAAGCACTGATGGGTCTATTTGGCGTTGTGCGACCAGTTCTCGTCGTAACACCGAAGTTAAGCACCGCCGGGCGCGGTTAGTACTTGGATGGGTGACCATCCCGAGATCTAGTCGTGGTACCGGCGGTCAACTATATATATATATATACTATATATATACAAGTTTTATACTATATATATACTATATATATATATGTGTGTGTATTTATGAGTATATAATTATATACACATATATGTCATATAAATATATAAATAGTCAATATAGGCCTACGCATATGACTATTCATTAGGTTTACTCTGCTACGCGTTACAATCATAGTGGGAGGTCCTTGGTGGGGCGTACGCTTCTTTGGTACAGAAACAGTGGGCCGTGGGGAGGAAAAAGGTTGAGAAACCCTGCCGTAATCAGTGCTTATTCTAGGCCTTCTCTGGGGGGAATCCCCCCAAGTTTTAAAATTCCCCCTAAAAATATTTTTTATATGTTGGCTGAGGGAATGGAAATTCCCCCCAAAAGTGTGGAGACTCAGACCTTGTCCCCCCCCGAAACATTACAAAATCCTCCCCCAATGTCAAGGTGGCTAGAATAAACACTAGTCGTATAATACCCATGCATGCATGTGTGTGTTCCGTTGTGTTTCCTTGGTCGTGAATAAAGTTGTCATGTAAACCGATTGCTGGTCGTCGACTCGTCCTGTCCCGCGTAATATGTCTGATAAAAGGTAGAATGAGTGAGATTCACTACCCCTATATCAAACATATCTGGCAGAAAGTGCAGACAGAACTGAAAAGCGTCCAGATGTCACGCATCATGATACGTCGTTTCGTTCTCTTTCGATGACCAGTTTGAAACTTTACGGTCCACACAGATCGAGGTTCCATATGGTTGTCTTATTAAAATAGACAACCGCGTCACAGAAAAACCTAATGTCTAAACGAACTGCATGCAAATTGTTGAATATATCAGAACTATATTTAGAATGAACTTATAGAATCTAGAATTTATTTATTTAGAATTTAGAAATGAACTTAGAATTTACTCAGAACTTAGAGCTTAGAAGTTATTTAATTAGAATTTAGAACAGAGCGTATTATTGCGTATATATCATGCAGTGCATCGGGATATGCCTTATACCTATAGAAGTAGGGCCGTAAAAGATGGCTGGTTTTAGCTACAGAAAATATGGCCCATGATATCCTTAAGGCATATCTGTAAGGGTAGCTGTAGCTGTTTCGATGCCAGAATTGACGCTGAAAGTTGTCTGAGAGAGAGAGAGAGAGAGAGAGAGAGAGAGAGAGAGAGAGAGAGAGAGAGAGAGAGAGAATCAACAAAACGTATATCCGCAGATCTTTTTCAACTGAGTCCATGACTTGGAGATAAAAGGCCATTTTGCAATAGGGGAC
Source organism: Metaphire vulgaris (assembly GCA_018105865.1). Taxonomy (NCBI): domain Eukaryota; kingdom Metazoa; phylum Annelida; class Clitellata; order Crassiclitellata; family Megascolecidae; genus Metaphire; species Metaphire vulgaris. The sequence goes on from CM030851.1 coordinate 11,326,814, forward strand.
TAGATTATCTTTTAAAATCTCTAATGCTTAACGCCATTAAAACATTTAAAACATAGGCTTTAATTTCTTATTGAGAATCGAAGGCCATTTTGCAAGACCAGTTGGTCTAGTTTCCGAACTTATTGAGATCGGTAGAACGGACTACCAGATCAATCGTAAAGCTGGCACTGGACCACGACAGATATAATCTAAATACTTTCAAATCTTGGCAGGCAAGCTAAGTATTCGTCAGCGATTTTCCACGCACAATTTAGAATTCACATTTCAACCACACCGTGCGTCAAATATTATAACAGCGCCGTATGTTGTAATAGGCGAACGTTGCACGCGTTTCTGAGTAAAGCAAAATTGCACGATTCACAGTATAGATCTAATAACAGTTACAGTGAAAACATGTCAGATATTAAAACGGATATTGCAAGACTGTTCCATTACAGGGTGAGCCCAAACATTCTTCTATTTAATACGATAGAGAATATAATAGACAAATTCTAAATGGCGTTTGGTAGCGGACCGTTTTATGCAATCAACGTATTTGTAAAACAAATAATAGCAGACTATTAGAGCTTATCTGGGTAAATTTGATCCTACAGGAGACAATTTGCAGAGGCTACAACTTTGCTGCCATAAAAGTTCAAATCTCCAACCCAACCCATGCCGATAATGGGTTTACCTGACCCAACCCAACCCACTGTAATACATTACAGTTTCTTAAACCATGACTTATTTTCTGACCCAACCCAACCCACAATTAATATGGAAAAGTCTGACCCAACCCATGGGTTAACCCAACCCATGGACATCTCTGAGTGGTTTTATCCCTATACTGTAGACTCTTTAGAGAAAGATATTACGATGAACCATACACACTAATCAAAAACTCGGCCATGGGGTCTATAAATGTGGTCGCCTGCGCGTGGTTAATAAATGGTTATTTAAACTTAATATTATATTAAAATATTCAAATTAACGGATGTTGCAGTCGAGTCTGCATCAATATTAACCATTAAAGAACTAAGTTCCTATACAGTAGAACTTCGTTATAACGGGTCTGTAAAATTGGGTATAGGCTATATATCCGAGGTACGTTATAGCCAATGCCACTCAATACGGCATATAGCATCACACACAGGACCGTACATTGCGGTGTATTATAACCATGGATGCGCTATAACCGAGTCCTTTATTACGAGTTTCTACTGTAGTAGACAATGCATAACAGCATCGAACACGGAAAGACCGTACGCCCGCTGCTCTTTACTTCGGCTCCAAACCATCCTTTGACGATGGAGTATAATCATTAGCCAAAATGCAGCTTATAAAAAAAGTCTTTTGACGAATCATAAAACTCTTAAAATCTTCCTGCGGGGAAAATACTCGAAACAGAAAAAAACTTAGAACCTAGACTAAGAATGAGCAGCTACTGCGGTGCTATACTTTAGAAAGCGCTAAATAAGTTCACAAGATTCTACTTACTAACTTACCAGCGGGCAGACTACGTTTATAGCCTCTTCGCATAGCCTCTCTTCCTAGTTCATGGACTCTGGAATGTTCTTGATCCCAGCACAACATACGCATTTGAGCAACTGTTGAGATTCTTGTAATGCCCTCGTTTTGAAACGACGCACCAAAAGAAACTCATCTCTCTCGTCCACCAATACGCAGTAAATCGCCCGCAGCGGGCTAGCTTCCGGGTGCTCGTCGGCAGAGGGACCCAATACAAATATTCTGTTACATTACGTTACATTGCGTTACAGAATTTTACCAGCTTACGACTTGATCGGCGGACTGCCGTCGACTGGACTCCACTCGCCTCGCCTCCAGACTGTTAGCTGTGAAACACAACACAATCGAACTGCGGAATCTGTCCTCGATCATCATCATCATCATCATCATCATCACCACCACCACCACCACCGCCATCCATCATCATCATCAGCAGCAGCAGCAGCCGACTTCCCATCATACCTCATAGCGCTCTGTCACACGACGCACACACACACGCGCGCGCAAACACACACACACACACACTTGACCGGCCTGTGTCACCCTGTATACGAAACGTCGTCATCGTCGTTGTCATCATAATTACTACTCGTATAGATAAACTGCACGACCATAATGACGGCATCATGTGCCAGAGAGAGAGAGAGAGAGAGAGAGAGAGAGAGAGAGAGAGATAGACAGAGAGAGACAGAGAGGAGACCAGATTATCTCTAGGTCCTGGTTCGCGTGCGCTATAACGTACGTCCAAAACGGATATGAATCGACAGACATCGCGCCACGAAATTGCTTGACCGTCGTCGGGGCGGGCAATGTCCGTGTGCGAGCGATCGGCCTTTCCCTCGTCCCCCGCCCCCCTCCCTCCCCCCACCACCACCACTCCACCTCCCCACGTTTTCGCGGGCTTCTAATATTATCTCTCTCTTCTATGTTCCGGGTCCGGGGCCGTGCATGGCGGGAGTAAGGGCGACGGGGCTGAGGGTTGTCGCGCATCCTGTTCTGTGCAAAACGCTTTCACGTGACGCTCTATATACGTCGAGGCTGTCCGTCGGGCTAGTGCGAGGAACGGACAGCATTGCCCGGGTGTGCCTATATGCCCCGGGCTCCCCTAGCTCAGCTAGCATCCTTCGCCGGCGAAAACGAGGCGGATGAGACGAGCTGCTGACGTACGTTTCGTTCGTTCGTTGGGCGGATGGAAAACAAAGAAAGAGAAAGGAGAAAATAAATTTGCATCACGATTACAAACTGGCAGCTGCAATAATTAATATTGTATTGTAAAACATTTTCCAAACTATACTCGCATCTTCAATTATCTAACTCGATAAAATCATTAACTTATATGGCGCCACCTCATAATGTACAACAGTGTCCAAGGTACGCGTATCTTTAATTGATTATCCAATACAATACAATCATAAACTTCTACAGCGCTACCTTATAATGTACAACATTATCCAAGACACTGTGCAACAGTATCCAATGTTCTCGTATCTTTATTATCCTTAATTAATTATCCAATACAATACAATCATGAGCTTCTATAGAGCCACCTCATAATGCACAGAAGCATCAGAGACGTCATTTCACTGTTTTTCAGGGGGAGGGGCAAGACACTTTCGACCTGACAAGTTACAAGTTTGCGAAAAAGTTTACGACCTTTTTTTGCTTGTCACACTCCTTCAATCCTTTAGGGCGTGTACAAACTAAAATAACACAGACATTGACGGAAAAATTTTCCCCTCAAAATCAGGGAGGCAAATCCCCTGCCCCCCCCCCCCAAATGACGTCCCCGAGAAGCATCCGTCGATGGCACACCAAATCCTGACCGCATAACGAACAAGCCCGATTCCAGGATGTCCGGCCGGACAACCGGATGACTGTCTATTGGTGGATAAGCTGTGACAGGAAGATGGGTTCTTGAGGCTCGATAGAGTAAAGTAAGTAAAGTAAAATCTCGTGGATTTCTATAGCGCCTTGGAAAACAGCACAGCAGTAGCTGCTTATTCTCAGGCGCTCAGGATCTACAGTGCGCGGAGATTGAGATAGGGAGGGATGTTAATCCTTGGCCTTGGTCCTGGCCTTAGGAGCTCCTTAAGGACAAGTTGCAAGTCCCCTTGGTCCTGGTCCTGGCCTTGTGGGTTGAGTTCTTGGTCCTGGTACTGGTTCTGGCCTTGAGGGTTGAGTCCTTGTAACATCCCTGGATTGAGGTATATAAAGAGTTTCATAGACCAGGACCAGCCACTATTAATTAAGTGAAAGGCTGATAATTAACTTAGGTCATTTACGAAAATCAGTGCACAGTGTAATAATAGAGTAAAGAATCAAGGCAGTAAAGTGCAGTTTAATATTAAATTAAAATTACGAAAGGTATTGAAAACAAGGCATTTTATTGGCTTTAAACGCGCATTTTCGGTTATAAAGATTATTTTAAGCTGGTTTGTCGATCTCATGTAATGATGTACTTATTAACTTAACGTGCATTTTATATATGAACTGATTACCACAGACTGTCTTTAGAAAACGAATATTTTGCACTGTGAACGTTGCAGTGTAGCTGCTGTAGCAGCTATACTCTCTAACTTAGGAATGCTGTACGCTGCCTAAATTGGGCCACTCGGTTTAACTTAAATAAGAATTTTGGTGAGTCGGCCTGGCCAGGGTTTAATATAGGCCGTTTCCGGAGAGGAAAATTGCCCTTTTCCCCCGGAAATTTCAAATTTCCCCCGGAAATTTTGGCATACTACATCAACTAACAGCAGCAGCCCCCTAGCAGAATTCCCCCCGGCTTTGTCAGTCTCCCCCCGGGCTTTTTCAGTCTCCCCCTCCGGAGTCCAGGAGTCTAGATTAAACACTGAGCCTGGCCTAACATCTGCTGAACTGTTTGCTCGCTGTCTGAGCCAGCTTCAATATTCGTGTTATATCCGAATGGCCTAACTGTGATACGGTCTGTTTTAAACGTAGAGTTTACATGCAACAAAGAATGAATAACGATAGAGATACGGGTTATGGTTAAGTCTGAAATATGGACACGTGTTTTTTTCAATTTAAGACCACCGCCAATCTAGAATTTAGTGAGAGCAAGTTTCATCAGAATATTCATAAATTTTTCTATAATTATACGAGATGTGCTAACTTTTTAAACTGTCCCGAAAAGGCAAAAAGCGGACAGAGCTGTCGATTGGCTACGAAGGCGGATGTACAACAGAGGCGGCCTCTGTAGCCAACTGTATGCATACAACGGTTTCCAAGGCGTATGAACGGGCATTTAAATGCCGGGTCGTGACAGGATAATTGACTTAACTGTAGAATTGATAATCATGTTAATTATTCTAGCCAAGTATAGACTTAAAAGCTCGTAGGCGCCAAAATTCAAAATCGACTGTGTTGTTATTATTTAGCGCCCTTGTGAAACTGCAATAAGCATTATTAATTTTGTGCAATTAAGTTTATAAGGGGCACTCTGTTTTATTGAGACAATGCAATGCAGTAATAATATCGCGCAGAGATAGTGTCAGAGAAAACTAGAAAGCAAAATTAGTTGTATGAATACCGGACCTGAGTTGCCTTTTGTCCTTAGACTTCTGGTTATCGCAATGTTTAACAAAATTGTTAAATAGTCATGTATTTTAAATAATAGAATAATAGAATAATAGAATAATAAAATAATAATTAATTAAATAATAGAATCTCTTAACCGTATATTAATTAACATCATATATACATTTGTGTGCGCTTTTCACCCGTAAAACATGATCATGATAGAATACGATCTATAAATATAGAGCATTTGTATTTCTACAAGGTAAAATATCATAAGGTGTAGACTGCTGGCTTCAACAAGAATTGACCTTTTATGTACAGAGCGCTTTTTTGATAGTTTTGAATGTGAATGTGATTTTAAAACACCGTTTTTGCGAGACGGTAATAATAATAATAATAATAATAATAATAATATTATTATTATTATTATTATTATTATTATTATTATTATTATTTGCGGTAAATGTTCAATGTTATTTTCTCCTGCAACTCGGTGAATCGAAGCACAATTTCCGGCAGAATGAAAAAGACAAAATAATCTTCAGTTCAATATTCAGTCAGTTCTAGAATTTCGAAACACCCGGATGACACTCAGATTTCACAAATAGCTCAGCTCTTCTCTTCAATGTTCTAACCTAACTTTGACATCGTACCATTCTAAGTTTTGTGACTATACAATCTTGATCCTTTCTTTAAAAAATCTGTCAATCTTTTGGAAAAAAAACTGGATGACCCATATCAACCTAGAGTCGACATTACACTTATCACCTACGTGATACGTGTTAGCCTTAATGAGAACGCTGGATAAAACTATAGTTAGGACGTGTACAGGGTGGGTGGGTGGGACTGAGCTAAAATGGGGTAGTCACAAGCTAGACCACAGAGCAGACGTTCTCTTAGGTCAGATTACTACGATAAGACAACTACAACCGTCGGTCACGTATCCTGGATGAGTGTTCGAAACGACTCGCTGTCTAGATCCTGTTTTAAGCCGGTCTCTACCAGATAAATCTAACCGCCCCCATCCGTTCTTCCTAATTCGATAAATGTTGTAATTCTGTCAGTGCAGAACATTCTAATAATATTATTATTATGTCTGCTAATTATTTGCCATTGCCTTTGGAATTAACGTCACACGAACTGATCGAGAGAGACATTTGCGCATTCGTGTGTACCAAATTCTTGTGCGATCCTGTTATTTGGAGACAATGTGAAATGAATGCGCTCTATGTCAGAGATAAGTGCAGTCACAAGTGCAGTGCAATGTCAGGGTCGTAGCCAGGATTTTAGGTTGGGGGGGGGGCTGAAGACCAAGATTCCCCTGCGCAACTCCTTCCCTCCAGGGATACCCCCATCTGAGACCGACATGTGTGCTATGTTGTACCGCGACTGACATATCTGTACTATGGTGTATCTTAAAATTGATACGCTGTTTGACATTGGACTGTGAAGGACTATTCCTACAGTAGGCTATAGATGTGCAAAAATTCAGAAGAGTGATTAAACGAATTATATCTACATTTTCCTGTGTCCCCATCCACGTTGCATCAAACCGTAATAGAAGAGTCAATATATTCTGCCTCAATTTTATTCTAGAGCGTTCGAAATGCCACGAAAAATGGTGAGCCGTTTGAATCGACATTACACAAAGTCTTCAAGAAATCTATTCTCTGTCAAATGACTACAAAGTCGATCGAGAGATAAGAGGGTCTTAAGATAGCTAGTTTCTTGTATCACAGGTTTTACAGACCACATGAATATTATAAAAATGATACCCTGTTTGACATTGGCCTGCAGAAGGACTATCCAGTCGATCAGCAAAGGTGTTTATGGGCTTTTCAATAGCCAAGGTAAAATTCTTGTGAGCAAACAAACGTTTGAGCCCACAACGCTATTTGGGCTTGAATTCATTTGAGGGGCTAGCTTCAGGTTTGGGGGGCTTGAGCCCCCCTCCCTCAAGCCCATGCCTAGCTACGTCCCTGCAGTGCATAGGCGCTGTATTGAAACGAACTTCCTTCGCAGATGTAATAATAATATAATAATAAAATAATGTGATTTAAAGTGGTTTAGGAGGCTATGTAAGCCTGTGTGAAAACCATTGTAGTAACTCTCCATATTCATGTTATCTAATTATATCATAATTATATGATATCTAATTATAATTATATCTAATAATAATTATATCATAATTGTGTAATTTATATATTTATTTTATATATATTTATACGTATATTTATAATATAAATATACGTATATTTATATTATATATTTTCAACTGTTTGTGTGGTGGTGGATTTACTCAGCACCGGTGAGTTAAAGAATGACTTCTTATCGGACAATTTAAAGGTGAACAACCACAATCCAATGTCAGCTGTAGTTCTAATAATAATAATAATAATAATAATAATAATAATAATAATAATAATAATAATAAATTAATAATAACAATAAAATTAATAATAATAATTTTAATAATATTTCTAATACTCACTGCACTATTTTGCACCATTTCTAATACTCACGGGTATTAATCGATGGTACTTCAAATCCGTCCACAGAAGACCAGCTCATTCCAGAAGGAAACTGTGGAAGAGCTGTGGAAGGCTAACGTCCTACAGTATCCAATGTCATTTGACAGTTGATTGCCTCTATATATCTCGCTTAACCCATTAACTGGGTGCCCCGAGTAACGCTCGTCCATTTTACATTGAGTTACAAATAGTCGCCCAGCTAAGGGGTTAAACCAAATCCTTTGCCAACGCACAACACAAGGATGTTCGTCAAATACTCCATTTTCCGAAAAGATATAAATCCAGAAACAGTAGAGTCAGAAACGACGTGAAACAAACGAAGGAAAAAGCATTGACATCAAAGTCCTATTATTCAGATCTTGAAAACGTCGACTTGTAAATCTTGCGGTGCTTTGGGGTCATGGTGGAAGACCTGAGGTTTTCCTCTGTTTTGTTCAAGGGTTCTTTCCCTCACCGACCCCTATTTTTTCAGGGGCCACGTACCATCGGTACAACTGGTACAACTGGTATATAATAACTTCCTGTTATAAACGCTGACGCCGATCGGTTTTGAGTTATGCGTGATGACGACGTGTTCGGTTATTTGCAGCGGAAGTGAAACGAAGATATAGAGGGACGTACGGAGACGGTCAATTAGCCTGGAAAAGGTCCGAACAGACATACATACATACATACAGACAGACAGACAGACAGACAGATGGACAGACACCCTCTCGGTGACGCCCGTTAAATTGCACGACGTCAGCCGAGCAACAAGTCTTTAGAGAGGATCGAGCTACGTCAAACAAAACTGACGGAGGAATTTGGACGTTCGATATGGGGAAACAGACAACCAGAGAGAGAGAGAGAGAGAGAGACACAGACACAGAGAAGCGAGCACACGCACGCACTCACAGAGAGAGACAGGCAGCCGAGCCGTCCGTCGTGGCGTAGAGATATTGCGTTCGATGGCTTTGGGTCTTAGCGACGAGATGACGAAGGCTTTGGCTGAGAGAAGCGAGAGTCGCCGTACTGTCTGACAGCAAAGACTCTTCAATTAAAACGAAATTCGCGGAGAGAGAGACAGAGACAGAGACAGAGACATACAGATAGACAGACAGACAGACAGACAGACAGACAGACAGACAGAGGCGGGAGAATCTGCGGAGGAACACCGCCGACGGATTTCGCGGATGAGAGCATCGGGGTGGGGAGGGAGGGGTGGGGTTGGAGAAGGGGGCCGCGTGTGAAATATTTTTCCGCGGACAAAATGGTCAGAGAGAGAGAGAGAGAGAGAGAGAGAGAGAGGCGGTCGTCGTCTCTTTTGCCTTCGCAAGAGAGTTCACCACAAGCCGAGATTTGGAGACTGTTACACGCTCGTCGCAATCGAAGAACGGACGGGGGGCGAGAAAGAAAAAAAAGGAGAGCGGGAGGGCGGGAGAGGGGAGGGGAAAAACGACGGGAGGAATTAGCGGCGAGACAGAACGGACCGGGTGGCCGCGAGGAAGAGGACGAGTCGGTCGGTCGGTCGGTCGGATGGATGGAGAGGGGACGACGATGACCATCGCCATCGGCTGCTGAGTCTACAGGCAGGCGACCCCTCCTCCCTCCCCCGCCGCCGAAGAATCAATAGATCGATGACGATAAAAGCAATGTTGCTTCTTATTCTTCCCCACCCCCACCCCCCCACCCACACCCCCACACCGCCCCCGCTCGAAATGGCAATAAATCCGATGGAAGGAAATATCCAGAAGACACGGCTGCTTCCATCGAGGAGGGAGACGGGGCCGGCGGGTGGGGGGCGGGGGCGGCGGGAGAGACAGTGACGGAGAAGATCGAAACCAGGAGACGAACGAGACGAGAGACAAAAGACGAGAAGACCTGGTCATCGTCATCGTCTTGAGACGGTTCCTCTCCTGCGCGACGCAGCCGACTGCAGGCATCGAATCCAATCTGATTTGACCGTCGCTTCGATTGGGAAAAATTCGATTCTTCTCTTCCACCCCCCCACCCCTTCACCCCCACAGTCGCACATTAATCATCCGAATCAATGCAATAACGTCGATCTTGTATCCGAATAACGAATGTCTGCTTTTTTGCTTGGCAAACTCCATGAATCGTACGGGAGGGAGGGTGGGAGGGAGGGAGGGAGGAAGGAAGGAGGGAGGCTGGGTTGGTGAAGATTTTGCCGAAATCTGGAATAGTTTCAAGCCCCAGAAATTCTTCGAAACCAGTAAAAAAAACTTCCATAGAAATCGGTCGGTTTATTTGGCGTCTTGGAAAAAAAATTGACAGAATAATCGATTTTTTTCTGAGAATTTCCAGCGAGATTCTTTGAGACTTCTGGCGATAAGTTTCGTTAATTCAATTTTGAAAATCATTCCTCACTGTTGTCTCGACGTCCGCGTGTATTTTAAAATTCAAATGTTTTTTTAAAACTCTTGCCACGAAATAACTCTCGATCAGTGGCGGCTCCAGAATTTGGCAAGTGGGGGGCGGGGCGTTGGGGTGGCAACTTCTAATCATGGGGCCAACCATTTGTTGTTATGTATGCAGTATTAAGTATAGGGTCCCAACAAGGGGGCCACTGGGGGGCAGGTACTCAATAGGGGCACGGGCCCCCGGGACCCCTCTGTGGAGCCGCCACTGCTCTCGATTATCTGCATCCTTTTACGCGATTAGTTAGTTATTCAGTTATGACGAATTCACTATTTTTAAATTAATTACGTTTAATTCTGGTGTTTTAGAAGTATGTCGCTAGACCGCTAGATGCAATCAATACAGCAATACACGAGCCAACAAAATAGTTATAGCGCTCCAAAATATTGATTAACTTGATATTCAAGAATAATTCATAGGAAATTAAGGGATTTGGTGGTTTGGGTCCAAACATTCACGGCTTAGGAAATTGTGATGAATTACGGTTGGTTGGGTTTGGTTGGGTCAACCCGGCATCCGGATGGGTTGGAGATTTGATGGGTTGGGTTCTAAGAAATGAACCCATGGACATCTGAGTCTAGATTCGGAATTAGAGGAATGAGGGACCTGAAATATGTAAATGATCCGGGCCTCCTCCTCCTCCTCTTCCTCCTCCTCCTCCTCCTCCGAAAAACCCCTACCAGTTAAACTGCAGCAAATGAGCTCTGAAGAGAGAGAGAGAGAGAGAGAGCCGTCTTTGGCACATTGCGAGTCTCACTTAACCCTTTAACCGTGTATTTAACTGTAACTCAATGTAAAATGGACGAATGTATCCGGGATCCCCAGTTAAGGGGTTAACCGAATGTCATGCAAGAGAATTCTGTGCATTGTATAGCGACGATGTCAAAATGATTCTCCGAGTGTTTGTTTGCGTCGAGACGTTAACAACAACAACTATATAAGAACCCGACGATTCAGCTCAGTTATAATAGGGCAGTCTCTCTCTCTCTCTCTCTCTCTCTCTCTCTCTCTCTCTCTCTCTCTCTCTCTCTCTGTGTCTCTCTCTCCAGGTTCGGGTTATCCTTCGGCTGAAAGAGAGGAACGGGGCAAAAATCTCCATTTGTCAGGCGTCCATCGCGGTCCTTCCTACCAACTCCCCAACCCCTCTTCCACCCCGCCCCGCCCCGCCTTCCATCGGATCCTCCCCTCCCCTCCCCTGTCCGGTCGATTCGTTGTCGTCGTCGTCGTCGTTTGGCGTCAGTTTGGAATCCTCCGCAATTGAGGATGACGTCTCGCGGTTATTACCAGTCGTCTGCCTCTCTTCTCCGCCTCCTCCTCCTCCTCCTCCTCCTCCTTCCTCCTCCTCCTCCTCCTCATCCTCATCGTGTCCTTTGTCTTCTATCAGTCGATTTTATGACTGCGGTTCGGTCTTTCGAGACAGAGGAGGAATCAGCCATTATATATATATATATATATACACTGCATATATATATATATGCATTTCCTGAATATATATATATATATGCATTTTAATCTACGTGTATGTAGAGTATGAGTGATCATCCATTTCCTGAATATATATATATATGTGTATATATATATATATATATATATATGTATATATATATATATATATATATCCGCAGAAATGAACCGAGAGGAAGAGAGAGGCGGGGGAGGAGGAGAAGAGAGGGAGAGGGATGGAGGGAGGGATAGAGAGAAAGCACGTCCTTCGCTGAGATTTGGAGACAGAGTCAAAAACGACGCTTTGGTACAAATCGCTGTTTCGGTTTAATATGACGCCCAGACGAAGGGCTGTTCAGTGCGACGACTCGAATGGAGAGGGACGAGAAGAAGGAGAGGAGGAGGGAAATTTGGAGGTGGAAGAGGGGAGGAGAAAGAAAAGGAGGAGGAGGAGGAGGAAGGAACCGAGGAGGAAGAAGAATTGAAAGATTAAAAAGAGGAAGAGGAGGAGGAAGGGTTAAGGGGAGGAGGAAGAAGAAGAAGAAGAGGAAGCATAGAAGGTTGAAAGAATAAGAAGAATTTTCACCCCTCTCTGAACGAATTAATTTCATTGAATATTCAGGGAAAGCTTGAACTGCAGACGGGGGTGGGGGTGTCGAATTGTCTGTTAGCCACGGATCAGGGGCGTAGCGATAGGGGGTATATTGGTATATATACCCTCCAAAATCAGTCTACCTTAAAGTTTTTATTGATATACATGTGGTTATATGTGGTTTATGTGGTTTATAGTTAAGATTTATACCCACCCAAAATATTTATACCCTCCCAAATCAAATTCCTGGCTACGCCTTTGCCACGGATCTGTATACGCCCAAATAACAAGCCTCGGATAACGATGTTAATTAATTAACCCCTTAGCTGTGTATTTAACTGTAACTCAATGTAAAATGGACGGATATATCCGGGATCCCCAGTTAAGGGGTTAACTGCTCTATCTCAGATAACGACGTGATTATATTATCTTCACGATAATGCAACGTTTTACATGTGCATACTTCAGATGTGTTTTAACGGAAATTCAAAGATCTTCAAAGGTCTTCAGCAAAATTGAATCGTCATAAATAAATACGCTTCGCCTCGCGATAGGAAACATTTTAAATGGAGGAATTAGGCATAGAGTTAACCAATCGGGGTTTGTATCAGGTATTAATTAATAATTACCCCTTAACCGTGTATTTAACTGTAACTCAATGTAAAATGTACGGATATATCCGGGATCCCCAGTTAAAGGGTGGAACACACACTTTTTTTCAAAAATGGTTCTTCTCTCTGTCTCTTTATACAACTCTGCTTCAACAGCACACTATTAGATGCAAAGCGATGCAGTTAACAGTGAATATATCATTATCGAAAACGGCGACGATATTTCGAAAGAATATGGTCGATAAAAGAGTTTCGTTATCTTTGAAAACGAAAGACACAAGCTATTTCATTTCATTCCAACTGCATAAAGACTTGGAAGATTCTTCGTTTGTATCCGCAGACGAAATTGGCGCAAAAATCGACCAAACATAACCTTAGCTTGAATACTTTGCACTCACGAAGAGAGAGATTATTATTATTATTATTATTATTATTATTATTATTATTATTATTATTATTATTATTATTATTATTATTATTATTAACGAACATTTATATAGCGCAGTAACATAACTGGAGCTAAAGTTAAGAACGCTTTACAAATGAGTCACTTATAAGATATGCTAAATAAGTGTGTCTTTAGGAGCTTCTCAAAACAGCCAACGGACTTCGCATTAATGGCCTTGCAAGTTAAATAAAATAAGATGCCTCGTGAATTTACAACCCTGAAAAATGCGAATCCACGCCACGCAACTTTTAGTTTCTTGTTTCGAAGTCACGGTTCTTCAAATCGATGATAAATGGGGGAAAACCTCCGTGATTCTGATCTTCCAGAATGGACTTGATATCGTCCGTCCATCCGAAATACTCTAAACAGATCTTCTATTCGCTCGTATCGACCAAAAAAGTCTGCAAGGACCAACTTCCTATCGCATCTCGTCGTTGAAATATCCTCCTCTAGCGGGAATCGAGATTGAGCGGCCAACGATATTGCCAATATCGTAGTTAATGTATTAGGAGACTGCGACGCCGTTCGGAGACGGAAACTGCGACCGGGGACCAACCGTCTCGCCGTGTCTCGACGCGTCTCGCTGTCTCGTTTTATTGGACATTATCAGTTCTTAGGCGAATTATGAGACCGGACGATGCATCCCTCCGGTGGACAGAGATCGCGCCGCCGTCGCCGTCGCCGTCGCCGTCGCCGTCGCCGTCGTCGTTGTGACTGCGCACAGACAGTGATTAAGCGCAGTAGAAGGCAGTCAAATCATGCGCGCCATCTTAATCCCCCTTTCGTTTTCGATGTATAGCCCCTACTATACCAAGACAATCAACCGACCGAATGACCTCTGTATACGCTGCTGCCCTGGTTTTGTGTGTCCAACTGCTGCCTGCTACGCTTCGAATCCCCCGACTGAATAGCAGTTTTTTGTTTCTTCTTCAAAATTTGAAATTGAGTATGTTCGAGCAAGACAAATTGTAGAGACATTTCTAGAGGGTATCTATGGACCACATTAAATACTACTACTACTACTACTACTACTACTACTACTACTACTACTACTACTGCTACTGCTACTACTACTGCTACTACTGCTGCCACTGCTGCTGCTGCTGCTGCTGCTGCTGCTGCTGCTACTGCTGCTGCTGCTGCTGCTACTGCTGCTGCTGCTGCTGCTGCTGCACTACTGCTGCTGCTACTGCTGCTACTACTACTACTGCTAATAATAATAATAATAATGGTAATGCTGCTACTGCTGCTGCTGCTGCTACTACTACTACTACTACTGCTACTACTACTGCTGCTACTACTACTAAAAGTTCATGTATTATTATTTCTTAATTACCGTTTAAATTTATTTAAAATGATAGTATCATGATGCGCAAGAAGCGAGGCATACTTCAATTTGTCAAAAGGATGGAGGGAAGTTGGTACCGAGATTAACCCCGTTTTGATCTCATTAGGAGTAGTACCCAAAGTTTTGAACCGCCCAGGAAGTCGTCGTCTTGAACCAGCGATGGGTTCGTTTAACCATCTCTATCCACCGAATCTAACAACACTGACCCCTTTGGAAACATTGCTCTAATGCTCAGTTGAACCGCTATAGCCTACGTATGCTTAGATGTTCGGTTTTCTTTCATCTTGTCACGTGTCAACAATGACGCACGCGTCTCTCAACAGTCTCTGACGTTCCCGAGTCTCTGCGTCGGAGCAGGTGCCGAGTCTGCGCCGACAGTTCCAACCAACGTGTCATGTCTTCGGTCGTTACAAAATCGTAAATATTTAAAGTCTGTCCACTTCCCACTTTTTCTTGACTCTGACGAATAAAAATGATCGCCAGAAATTTAAACGATATTTCGGGATGACAGACAGACAGACAGACAGACAGACAGACAGACATACAGACAGACAGACAGACAGACAGACAGACAGACAGACAGACAGACAGACAGACAGACAGACAGACAGACAGACAGATACATGTAGATAGATATATAGATAGATAGATCGTTAAGCACTGATATTGTTTCTTTCTTCCTAAACTTGTTCTTTTGCTTGATTTCGTTTCGATTTGTCGGTTAACTCTCTCCTCGAAGTGTTCCTAGTTTGTTGCTGCTGATAGCAAACAGTCTCTTCTATTCTGTCGCCTATAGATTTCTTGCGTACATTTACTTATTCTGCATTAAATTTGTCCGCTGATATCAGTGGACAACAACAACAAATTTTTAAAATAAAAGTCAGGTTACTAAAACGAATTTTGTCGTTTCTTATTAAATTTTTATGAGCTGAACACGAATATGACAATCAAAATGCAAAATTGGCTCTAGTTTGTTTGCGTAATCTGCAAATTACATTACAAATTTATTGCGTTAATGCATGGCAATAGTAATAATAGGCCTATGGTTAAATACCTGTAAAATGAAGACTAGGGTAAGTCTTAACTTTCTTTGCCTGTCTCTTGTACAGCTGTTCGGGAGCATCTCGGTGGAGTGTCTAGCAGCATTCAACCAGCCCCCGTGGCTAATCCAATGCAGTTCCACGTGGAAGAACAGACATCGCTTTGGCTACCTGTTCCATTTCTGAAAGAATGCTTCATATTTTTCAGCGGATGATATAATTAATTAGACTTAGACCAATTGGCTGCATACACAATATAATATAAGACGTAGGTATTTTCCCTTGATTATAGATGAAAATGTTTAGCGTGTTTATTCTCTCTCTCTCTCTCTCTCTCTCTCTCTCTCTCTCTCTCTCTCTCTCTCTCTCTCTCTCATAAAAATGGTCACGCTTTGCAGGTCCTATATGACCTATAAGGGGCGAGTTTCAAGTTCTCTGCAAAGGGGAATGTAAAACACGAAAACTTCTTTTACGTCTCAGTGTCAAGGAATATTCAATCTCCCATCTTCTGCTCAGAATAAAAATCAACTGAAACAAGCGGTTTGAATTGAGTGCAAGCAAGTGTCCCATGTCGCTCAGAATTTCAAAATCTTTCAATTCGCAGACAGACCAGATCTAAAATGTTGGTGACTTTCTACAAGCTTTCGAAAGTAGGTACAGACAGACAGCTGCTTATTCCTGGATTAGACTGCAACTAGGCTTAACTGGCTACAGCTGAAGTTTAGTGGTTAGTCAGGCAAAGTCAATCCCAGAGATCAGTCGGAGGAGAGTGGGGAGCAACAAGTCAGACTATAAGAAAAGATGCAGAAAGATTCGTGATTGTTACTCTAGAGCTATACTACTGCAATATATATATATATATATATATATATATATTTATTGCTGGATATAATATCGTTCTGAAAACTATCTGGACAAAATTCGTATTAATATATAGCCAAGGCAACACAACAGCCCGTTGCATTTGAAAAGACGTACAACAAGAGTGGGTAACGGGCTTCCACTTCTGTCACGTGCGTGCGCAACCCCCCCCATCCACCCCCCCCCCCCCCAAACAGGGCAATGTTCGTGTGAGGTCGTTTTAGCGTGTGTTCTCAGGGCCACCTATCGGCCGTCATAAAAACCAACGACGACGGCAAGCGACCGCCACCCCTCTCTCTCTCTCTCTCTCTCTCTCTCTCTCTCTCTCTCTCTCTCTCTCCGCAGCCGTAAGCTGATCCTGAGGGTGGAGAACTGTGGAAGAAGACGGAGTCCTGCCATCCGGCCCCGAAGGCCATTACGGATGCAGGCAGATGACTCGGTTGGACTTCCTCTCCTCCTCCTCCTCCTCCTCTTCCTCTTCTTTTTCTTCCTCCTCCTCCTCCTCCTCCTCCTGCTCCTCCGCCTCCTCATCCTCTATCTTCTTTCGTACTTCGTTTCCTTGGACTTGTTTCCTCCTAGGCGACGGACTGTATCAGTTGTCGGCAGCGTTGAAATATAGTCAGTTGTAACCGGTCTCACGTTGCATGCGAACGAATCTAGTAATGTTACATCTTCTCTTCCATCTCAAGGCCGTATATATATATATATATATATATATATATATATATATATATATATATATATACTATAATTTCATAACTCCATAAGTCCCTCGGGAATGAAGTACCGAGGGCTTAAAATATATATATATATATTCTTATATATTCTTATATATTCTTATATATATTCTTTCAAAACTTTCTGTACAAGCAAACAAAATTAGAATAAAATATATATATATATATATAACCTGTATCTTTGTAATATATATATATATATTAAAATCATATATATATATATATACCTGTATCTTTGTAAAAAAAATGGCGCTTATATGAACAGACGCTGGGTTATCTTATTAACCCCTTAACTGGGTATTTAACTGTAACTCAATGTAAAATGGACGGATATATCCGGAGTTCCCAGTTAAGGGGTTAACGTCGTTCCACAACAACCACACTCTGGATCTCGTCAACAAAAGGCCTGCGACGGTATTCGTCGTCGTCGTCGTCATCATCATCGTCGTCGTCGTCGTCGTCATCATCGTCGTCGTCGTCTTCATCTTAGTTGTCTTAGTGGGATGTCCCAAGTCGTCTGCGCTTCCCTTGTCATGATTCGACGGTCGACGATGTCATGACTCCATCGTCATGCGACGTCAGCCGACAAATGACGACGACGATGACGATGACGACGACGACTAAGCATTAATCTTGACACGGCTTCAAACAATCGATAGATTACAATCGGCACGCATCCGCAATTTGCTCCAACGACCTCCCCAACCTCCGACTCCCCACCTCCCCTGTCCAACCACAGGCATTGTTCACTGCTACCCCATCCATCCACCCACACTCACACACACACACACACACACATATATATATAATATATATATATATATATAATAATATCCAGACTGTACACGGTGAGATGATATCTACCAATATTCATGTATATTATCTCTGCACGCTGTTTATATGCATATATATATATATATATATATATATATATATATATATATATATATATATATATATATACTGTATATGTATATGTATATATATATATGAATTTTTTCATCTAGAAGACACGAACATAGATATATGCAGTTTGATGCATATCGTGTGATTTATGATGCGCCTTTTGTATTTGTATCGATGCGTTATTGTCATTCCGACACCGCTGTTTTATTGTGGTATTTGTATAGGTTTCATGCGCATATGACTATATGGGTGTCTGTCCGTGCGCGTGTGTGTGCGCGCATATATATATATATATATATATATATATATATATATATATATATATATATATATATAAGAAATGTTGTAAAGAATTGAAAATCGAGCATCATCAAAACTTACACGAGGAAAATTAAAGGCTTCCGAAAAACGTTCAATTTGTCGGGGATTTGGAAATGTCAACCTGCAGCCAGGGAAGTAAAATAGTAAATTATCGAAGAAAACCGTTTGCTGTAATATGATTTTTTTGCCAATCGTTCATCTGTTCGTGCCCTGCCCTGATGTCACATGTATGTACTCCTCCGTGCTGTGGTCGTTGCAGTGCCATTTGGTATGTCATTCAAGCATTTTAATAACCGACGGTCGTTTGGTTATGGCTTTATGCATGGATGGCACCCCGAATTCAGTATTTTGCATTATAATGCGAAGAGGCGAGTTTTGCAACGCGCGCGGCGCGAGGCAAGGACGCAAAATGAAAAACGTTTTTCTCTCGCTTTAAATTAACGAAATTTCCCGCATCGTGAAATGTCGTTCGACGTTCAAATACAAGGCACACAGGTCGTCTCTGTATTGTATTGATGTACAGTGTACAGTATATCGAACACTGAGGCTTTATAATTTCACGCTGCAATACTTACTGTTACCGAGGGCGTAGCGACGGGGTGTACATCGGTATATGCAGGGGCGGCGCCAGACGTTTGAGAGTGGGGGGGTTACGGTTAACCCTAGGGTTAGGGTTAGGAGTAACCCTGAAATACCCCCCAAATTGATAATGTTAGAAATACCCTGCTTTCTCCCATTCCCTCGCGTTAGACACTCCCTTCCCGGCCGCATTTAGCGCGGCCTCCCTTGAATGGGGTCCGGGGTTTCTCCCGGAAAAAATTTTGAAATCGTAGATGCTCGTACGTGTGTTTTAGAGCATTTTGGACACAAAATCACAGGTCTGGCATCAATAGGTTCCATGTCTGTAATTTCTTATGCTCAAGTCAATTTCAAATTATTCTGCTTCAATTTGTGCGTGTTAAGTCGAAAATTACTTGTCTTTGGCCCATAGGCCTACTAGTGTCAATGCTACTAAGAGTAAGAGTCACGTGGCAGATGCTACTGCTCCATCAAATCTTGAAATCTTGTTTTAAATCGCTGTAAATCTATTTAGTGTCACAACTCACAAGTGGAAAAGGCGACAAAAAGTAGACAGCAGTTAACTAATTTGCCATCGGGCCACCCGTTAACCTCCTTGTCCAATTTACGCATTAGAGAATACCACAGGCAAAATTCTGAATGAATGCCAAGCACGTTTGATCTACAAGAGATAGTGGCCTAATTTTTCAAAAACTTGATTAGCAGGTGCTCTTCATGTCTATGTCAAAAGTGCTAGCCATTCAAACGTCTTCCAATACCATTCTCTGTAGTTTAAAAATGTCATTTAAAATGTCCAATTTACGCATTAGAGAATGCCACAGGCAAAATTCTGAATGCCAAGCACTTTTTATCTACAAGAGATAGTGCCCTAATTTTTGACAAAACTTGATTAGCAGGTGCTCTTCACTTCTCTGTCAAAAGTGCTAGGCATTCCTACGTCTGCCAATACCATTCTCTGTAGTTTAAAAATGTCCTTTAAGCCCGCAATGCTATCCTGTAGATATATACAGTTGAGAACGTTTGATACTTAGACTAGTAGAACCGATCCTCAATCATCCCCCTACCCCCTCACCAAAAATTTCTCTGCAATTTTGCACGAATCTCACGGGTGGCCCGATGGCAAGTGGGGGTTCAAACCCCAAACCCCCATTGGCCCCGCCACTGGGTATATGACCCAAAAAACAGTATATATATGATACAGTATATATAACATATATATTATAGAGTTTTATACACACATATATAACATATAACATTTAAAATTATATAATATATATGGGCCTATAATATATATTATATATTTAATATATATATATATACCCCAAATTTATACCCACTCCACCCCAAATCAAATTCCTCGCTACGCCTCTGACTGTGACGAAAATATTCTTTGATTTAATCAAAAGAGAACGTATCGTTTAAAACCCGAATCATCATCATCATCATCATCATCATCATCATCATCATCATCATCATCTTGCCACTCCGCCACACCGGCGCTAGGCCATGACAAGGGTTATCTGCCTCCACGAAGTCCTCCTGTCTTGTGCGGCTCGATGTGTTTCTGGTATATTGTCATAAAGGTCCATATTCTGTGATGTTATTCATCCAGGTCGTTCTTGGTCTTCCTCTAGCATTCAGAGATGTCCATGGGTCTATTTTTTGGAACCCAATCCAACCCAACCCATCAAATCTCCAACAATGGGTTTACTTGACCCAACCCAACCCACTGTAATGCATGGTTTCTTAAACCATGACTTATTTTCTGACCCAACCCAACCCACAATAATAATAATTATTACTATGGAAAAGCATTACCCAAACCAGTCCAACCCAAACCATGGGTTAACCCAACCCACGGACATCTCTGCATGCTAGCATTATGGAATTTTCTATGGTGTTCTCTGTCGTATATATGTGTCCAAAAATTTCAATTGTCTTTCTTTCACTTTGGCGAGCAGTGGTCTTCCCATTACTGTTTTGTGAAGTACTTCATAACTAGTTCTTTCTAGGTACAGTATGTGATGCCTGATATTTTTCGAAGGTATTTCTTATCCAAGGGTGCGCGGTGGAGCAGTGGTTAGCGCACTGGTCTGCCAATCTTGAGGTCCGTGGTTCAACTCCCGGCCGCGGCAGAAACTTATCGGTTGTTTCTGTCCCTTATCGAAAGCTTCTATTCTTCTTATCTCTTCATCCCTCTCCAGCGTCCATGCCTCGCATCCGTAAGTGTTGTTACTGGCCAAACCAAGGCATGTAGCGAGCATATTTACCTAATCCTGGGGGGAAAGCAATCCTTCTCTCAGACCCTTCCCTGTGGATCTGGAGACATGCAATACTTTAAATAACGCCTGCCTGCACATATTAGAGAAGTATGCTTTCTATACTATACCTGTAGGTCTTCTGATTTTCCTATGCCCCTTAGATTGCTTTTCCCCGCTTTCCCCCGCTGATCCGACTGACCTAATTTGGTGCGCCATCGGCTGATGCCCTGGGCATTATGATAATGGCGCCATAGAAGTTGATTGATTGCATTTTCAAGTCTATACTGAAATTCTAGGCTTATCGTGTTTATCGATGAAAAATAATCCGTTGTTTAATTAAAGTTTAAGCCACAGCGAGTGATGGCACCAGTGGCGGTTCCAGGATTTCTTGGTTGGGGGGGGGGGGGGTGAAACTAATTCATAGAAAGTTGGTGGGAGGATGACAATAGAAGAAAAAATCAATACACTTTGCCGAAAAAGGTTGAAAAAGGGAATTGTATCCCTAATTTGACTATACTTTTACCGAATTATAGGTTGACAAGCAAAATCAGGTCATTCGCAGTTAGATTTTACTAGACGTTTACCCAAAAATAGATTTCACAAGCAAAAAAAGTAAGTCCGGAAGTCCGGTGGGGGTATGCATCCCCACTCATCCCCCCACGTGGAACCGCCACTGTATGGCAGCACTGGAACGTGAATAAAATATACTGTACATATCGGACATGAGTGACCACGCACGCAGCAGCAATACGAAAACGCCAAATGTTTAGAAAAGAATTTAGTAATCGCGTTAGAAGAGACAGAGAGATGTAATGTAAAGTAATACGATATTTATATAGCGAGACTCTTATATTGCTAATCCGAGGCGCTCCTGGCTTTACGGTCAGTAGAATCGTATCCGTTCAGGGGCTGTCCATTAATTATGTCATCAATTTTCGGGCAATTTTTGACCCCCTGCCCCCTTGTCAACAACTGTCAACTTTCACTTACCCCCCATAATTACGTCAAAACTTTGACCCCAAGATCAACGACAGGTCCCAATAACAAGGTTATTATTTTTTGCGGTGATGATCATTTTTAACCTTTTTTCTCATCGAGTGTCAAAATGTGGTGGTGATTACCTTTTTTTGCCATGCTTTTTCCATTTTAATAAGTAGCATTCCGTGAAATTTCCTATTTTTTGATTATTTGTATAAAGTTAAATCGTTGACGTCAACTTCTCTTGACCCTCTCCCCCTCCCCCTGTCAACAACTGTCAAACTTTTTCAAACCCCTTCCCTCCCCTAAATTGTTGACGTAATTAATGGACAGCCCCCCGGGGCTTTATCCCTTTCCAGAATCCGTGATTTCCATCCGAAATCCGCGGACATAATTCCGCGGAACCATTGACACAGGATGATGCTACATACTGGAGGCTGGCTTCGTCTCTTCTCACGCCGCCCGGCCGCTCCATTCACTCGTCCTAATTACTCTTACACACGACTCGGGCAGCGGCCGGAGGAGGGGGGCGAGATCTCGTCGGGAGAGTGCACGAAGTGCGCAGGAGTGCAAGAAATGCCACTCCGGACGGGGACCGTAATGCAGACGTAGTGGCGGGCGTGCCGGGACGCGGCCGTAATCGAATTGCGCCCGGAAATTCCATCAATCGTGTGCGACGACTTCATCTCACCCCCACCCCCCACGCTCCATCACCATCACCACCACCAGCAGCAGCAGCTGTCTCTTCGCCTCCCTCCGTCCGTCTGTCTCCGTGTCTCCGTGTTTGTCCGTCTATCCGTTTTTCTCGGCCGCCGTTTATCCGCTCTTCTCTGTCTATCTCTGTCTCTCTCTCTCTCTCTCTGTCTCTCTCTCTCTCTCTCTCTCTCTCTCTCTCTTTCTGTCTCTTTCTGCCTCTCTTTCTGTCTTTCTCTATCTCTTTCCCTTTCTGTCTCTCTCTCTCTCGCTCTCTCTCTCTCTCTTTGTCTCTATCTCTCTCTCTCTCTCTCTCTCTCTCTCTCTCTCTCTCTATATATATATATATATATATATATATATATATATATATATATATATGTATATATATATATATATCTCTGTATTTCCCTGTCTCCCTCTATCTCTGTAGTTTTCTATCTATCTCCCTGTCTGTCTGTCTCTATCTCTATCTCTCTGTCTCTGTCTCTATCTCTCTGTCTCTGTCTCTATCTCTCTGTCTCTGTCTCTGTATGTCTGTCTGTCTGTCTGTCTCTCTCTCTGTCTCTCTCTCTCTCTCTCTCTCTCTCTCTCTCTCTCTCTCTCTCTCTCTCTCTCTCTCTCTCTCTCTCTCTCTGTCTCTCTGTCTTTGCAGCGCGACCTTCAACAGGTATTTAATGTTTTCATCTGATTCCATGGGGTGTGGGGAAGCGCGACTTCGTGATGAACCGCGTAACAAGTGGATTAAGAACCGCATAACAGACGTTGCTCGGTTTCCAGGCATTCGCAGCCAAAAGAAGAAGGCCGTATCCTCCCAACACAGTATAGGCATATGTCTTACAGCGCTGTACAAATAGCCGGGCATAGTTCTCGGATTCTATCGCATTGCAATGATACGGTAAGCCGGAAATGCGATGCCTTCAAATCAAATATGATACCATCCATGCACTCTTGACTCCCGAAGAACTGAATTAGCTAAATTGTGCACCAGTCTATCTATGGGCAGTGTTTTATCCAGATTCCAGGCCTTAGTTATAGTTTTAGAACGTCCGTCGTTTCAATGCTAATATCACGAATCATTTTTTCTGTGGCGTAGCCAAGGGGGAGTTTGTGGGTTTAATCCCCTTGGCTGGACGACCACAATTTCTTTTATTGCGATTCGTTATTCTGTTTGTGGCGGGGCGCCAAAATCGAGTTTAAGGTATAGCAAAAAAGAAGCAGAATAATAGTTGACGACCTCTTTTGCCTGTCAGGATTCTCGAAGTCGGGAATGGTTGATCGTAACCCCCCCCCTCGGAAAATCTTGGCTACGCCACCGATCATTTTCATAGGAACCCATATGCAGATATATCTGTGTCTGTCGTTCGTAAGTCATGACGAAGTGTCGCATTTATTTCATTTCTAAATAGCCGATGAAGCATTTTTTCTGCTGTTGAAAGAGACCGCACCGCTCTGCAGTTCTTGCCAATTAGATGGAATAGATGATGATGATGATGATGATGATGATGATGATGATGATGATGATGATGATGATGATGACGATGACGATGATGATGACGATGATGATGATGATGATGATGATGATGATGATGATGCGTGCAGATGAATGACGCCGGCGTATGGCTGCACCGTTGTGCACGCCTTGCGAACGCAGCGCTTATACGCCTGACCGGAGTGACTATTTACCTTTTCCACAAAACGGACGTTGATCTTTCCATCTCGATTTTTCCATCGAAGCGAACGGCACCTTGGATGACAACGGAAACTGCTACTACTGCTACTACTGCTACTACTACAACTACTACAACTGATGGTAAAGGCGGTTATTATGACTACGACGACGACGACGACGACGACGATGAGGAGGAAGAGGAGGAAATGATGATGTCTCGACTCTCGAACAAAAAGATGCGTGTCTCTTATATGCCTATTGCCTTGGCCCGTTGACCATCGGTCCGCCGCCTCCGCTGGTCAACAGGCCCCTGCCTCCTCCTCCTCCTCCTCCTCCTCCGAGGGGGCGCCGGTCGGAGACGACCGATGCGGCCGGCGATGCTCGGCTCGGCTCGGCTCGGCTCGGCGCTGGGGTGAATAATACAAGAGCAACAGACGGCGAAAGGGGGAAAATAAGAGGAGTGCAGGAACGCGGGAAGGGAAGAAGATGACGACGACGACGACGACGACGACGAAGGAAGTTCATGATGGGGCTGTGATTTCCCGCGGGAAAATCGCACGTCCCGCAACCAGCTCGAACAGCGATGACCTTTTATACATTATGCAAATGCGCAGGCTATACATGCGAGTAGCGCTACTGTACATGCGCTGTTTTTGATGCTCCGTGAGTGAAACAAACGGCCTATATAATGCTATATTCGAACAATTAGAAAAGCCAGACAATTAAATCAGGGTTATTTCTAGGATTATCAATTTATTTGGGAGGGGGTGTCGGTAAATTCTGGGGATCCCCTGCCAAAAAAGTCTGGCAAGCAACAAAAAGGCCATCCTATAGCTGAGATTGGGGGCGGTGTTGGGGGTGCCGGTCTCAAATTGGGGGCAGGTGTTGGGGGCGTTAAGTGTGGGGGTGTAAAGTACCCTGCAATTAGTTATTCTAGCTCGTTCAGATCTCGTACCAAACCTAACTAGAAATTACAAATAACAGATTTGGAGAGGTAGAGGTGTATCTGTGATTAACTTCCCCTAGGTCGGTGGTTCTCAAACTGGGGTCCGTGGTCCCATAGGGGGCCGCCAAACGGTTTCATCGGATCAGGGGGACCGTAAAGAGATTTCGTTCTCAAGATATCTCGCCAACACCTCAGAACACTAAATACACTGATGGCTCTAAGAGTGCTGATTCCATTTGAGTTTACATTTGATGACTAAGGTTTGCAATTTTCTGATTAAATATAATTGATTGACAAAACAATTGTAATAGAGGTCTGTAGATATGCATGTAAATATTATAACATGCCTTCGGTACTCATTGTCTGGAGACATTAAGAGATCGTGTGGCTATATAAGCATTTAGCGTCGACCATTATATTTTGTTACGGCAGAGTCTATAAGTTTCTCTTCGGATCTTCGTTTAACCCCTTAACTGGGGACCCCGGATATATCCGTTCATTTTACATTGAGTTACAGTTAAATACACGGTTAAGGGGTTAAGGCTTTAAGCCATAAACTGTTCCTGTTTGTCCCATCGGTCATCGAATGAAGCCCCCGCCAATCTCTTCGTCGTCACCATTATATAACTATATTTTTGTATTTTCTGCAACAACGGCTGTTGCCATATCATTATGGCCTACATAATGGCGCTATGGTGTTGATTGGCTAATTGGTTCACATAAAAAGGAGAGCATCGGAATTGCGCAATACTTGCTTTATGTCTGATCTTTTTAATCTTTTGAATTTTTTATGATGGAGAGTTTAGATATTTGAAAGACTGTGTACAGTATAATGTGTGCGGTCTGAACTGGTCGAGACGAGTCGCATTTCGAGCGCTGTATAGAATAAAATTGAGACGGAGAGTGTTTTGACAATCCTTGCAAGATTTGACGCGAAGATGATGGAGTATCAAGCAAATCTGATTATTCTTATTCGAGTGTTTCACCACTCCGCTGAAAGTTTTGCATATCTAAGCACCTAATGTAACAATAGTCCTTCCATTGGTTAAAGCCACATAGAGAATCGATTTTATAATATTTTTGTCGTCTAGGCCTATATAACTATTGAATCAAGGCACCGATTATCTTAGGGGCTGTCCATTAATTACGTCAACAATTTAGGGGAGGGGGTTTGAAAAAGTTTGACAGTTGTTGACAGGGGGAGGGGAGGGGGTCAAGAGAAGTTGACGTCAACAATTTCACCTTTCACAAATAATCAAAAAATAGGAAATTTCATGAAATACTACTTATTACAATGGAAAAAATCATGGCAAAAAGGTCATCACCACCACATTTTGACACTCGATGAGAAAAAAGGTTAAAAATGTTCATCACCGCAAAAAATAATAACCTTGTTATTGAGACCTGTCATTGATCTTGGGGGGGGGTCAAAAGTTTTTGACGTAATTATTGGGGGGAGGGTAAGTGAAAGTTTTGTTGACAAAGGGGAGAGGGTCAAAAATTGCCCAAAAATTGTTGACGCAATTAATGGACAGCCCCTTAAGAGACACGACTCATCTCGCGATCGACTTTGTGTCCATTTCACTCGATGCTCGGCAGAAATATCTTTTTGTTAATGTCCCTCGTATAGGCTACTCGTACTGTCAGTGGCAGTGGCTAGTTGTTTCCAAGTCAACCGTCTCCGGAATTCTTTGCCTGCATCACTTCGTGAAACCAGCGCATTATTACTTTTCAAATTAACGTGGACAGTTTTTCCGAACTCCTGAAGTCAACGTTAACGGGATTTCACTGTAACTGGCAGATAGCTAATATTCTCCAGCAGAGATGTCCATGGGTCCATTTTTAGAACTCAATCCAACCCTACCCAATCCATAAAATTTCCAACCCCCCCCTCCCAACACCCATGCCGATAATAGGTTTACTTGACCCAACCCAACCCAACCCACTGTAATACATTACAGTTTCTTAAACCATGACTTATTTTCTAACCCAACCCACCATTAATGTGGAAAAGTCTGACACAACCCAATCCAACCCAACCCCACCCAACCCATGGGTTAACCCAACCCATGGACATCTCTGTTCTCCAGCCACGTGAACTGTTTCTATTGTTGCAATGTTAGAAAACTGTATGTTATGATATCTCTTTGTATTCACACCAGTATAATCGATATATCACGTTATCTTCTTGTAGCTGTTTCCGCTGTAGTTTTTCTCCCGCTATCACTTACCAGTTAGGCCTACCTGTTCGCACCAAAATTCATTTAAATGCTGTATTATCAACTTGGTAAATTTGTAACATATAAAATAATACAGTACATTACTCTAAGCTCAATATGGCGCGTTTGTATGTGCGTGCGTGTATGTATGTATATATATAATATATATAATTATATATATATATATATATATATATATATATATATATATATATATATATATATATATATATATAAGGGAAATGTTGAAGAAAAGGAAAAGGAAGACCAAGAAAAACATGGATAGAAAACTCAAAAGAGGATGCAGAAGAAATGCAAATGAACTTCATCCACGTGACCAGGGAACTGGAGACAGACATAAGTGGAAGGAATTTATTCATACCCAATAGGGAACGACAGAAGGAAAGAAAGAAGAGAGAGAGAAGGAAATATACAGCCTACAGACTACTTACTATCAGTCTATGTTGCAGTTGGAAGGCATTTTGTTTAGCAGTGATTTCTATTTAGATTTACTTAGATTTAGATTTAGATTCTTGTTTTTAATAGCTAAACACGTTTAGATGGCGATGCAATCTGGAGCTGCAGGAAGCGAAGGGTCCAATACTCTAAAAGAGTATTGTTGATCCCTATAATAGGCGCGCTTGCGTGCAGTAAAACTCTGGAATTCACGCAGTCTTCTTCGAGGCCAGCACACTATACTAAGCAGCTAGAGATAGCTAGAGCAACGCCGTATAATCGCCGCATCTATTTAATTTCAGACCGTGTAATAACAACAAAGTCATGCAGCGTTGATTCGAAAAACTCCGATAGCCTATATCAGTGGCGGCTCTAGGATTTGGCAAGTGGGGGCGTTGGGGTGGCAACTTCTAATCATGGGGGGGCAACCATTTGTTGTTTAATGTATGTAGCATTAAGTATAGGGTCCCAACAGGGGGGCCACTGGGGGGCCAGACACTCAATAGGGGCACGGACCCCCTGAGCCCCTCCCCGGTGGAGCCGCCACTGGCCTATATCGACTACCGTGATTCAGTTTCCAACAACGTTTACTGTAAATCTACCGTGTACAGACTTACGCTTGCTGTAACACACACACACACACACACACACACAGATTGATATGTTGAAAGCACGTACATGTATATGCAGTACATGAAACGAAGCATGTATGCGAACAATAATAATTATTAATAATTAAAAAGCCGTACTTCAATTATTAAAGCTGCAGTACTAGTACTGTATATGTACAGTCTATATACATTAGGCCTATACGACGAATTCAGTATTTGCCTATATGGTAATTAATCAATGAAATCTAACTGCTTATATTTGCAGAAAAACTTATGCGCTGTTCTATTTAATTCTAATTCAGAAGTTGGTCCCTCTGTATTTGGACATTTACTTTTGCAACTATCAAAGCGCAATAATAATTCTACCATTGGTCCATTATATATATGCATATACAGTATATACACACATATATATATTGGTCCGTAGATGTCAAGCTTATGCATGCAGTCATTGAACTATTCTAGGAATAAATACTGTATCTTCCTTAGAATTACTAGGTTCCAGATTAGGCAATCTCATGAATGTACTGGTCAATAGTTACGATGGTGTGTTATTAACTTATTACTGTACTGGGTGGCGCAAAAAACCGGACTAGTCACATTTAGGTTTGCATTTAATATAGTCCGGTTTTTTGCGCCAACCTGTATAAAATTCCAGCTCTCTGTTCTGAACATTGACGAGCCATTAATATTGAAAATTGACCCGTCGATAGGAAGGTGACTGCTGTGATGGAAAGCGATGTTGCCGAGAAGTCATAGTGAGAACTGTTAACTGTTGATGTGTATGTGATGGTGCGATCGATGTGAAAAGCAGGGGCGTAGCCAGGAATTTGATTTGGGAGGGTATAAATGTTTGGAGGGGTATAAACCTTAACTATAAACCATATAAACTACAAATAGCCGCATATAACCACATATAAATAACATAACAAACTTTAAGGTAGACTGCTTTTTGAGGGGTATATATACCGACATACCCGTCGCTACGCCCCTGGTGAAAAGCCCTGGGACTATAGTATAACTTCGTTATAACGGACTCGGTTATGACGCATATGTTCATTTGTAAGAGTACCGCAATGTACAGTACGGACCCCGTGTGATGCGCCGGCTACCGTATTGGGGAGGCATAACGTACCTCGGATGCAACGTATACTGAATTTTACAGACGCGCCACCAAAGTACGTTATAACGAAGTTCTACTGCATGTGTAGCCGACTCCTCCAGCCGATCGTCATCATGACACCTCGTCAGAAGACCGTCGGCGTCATCGTGACGCCGCCGCCGCCGTCGTGACGTCGATATGACGATTGGAAAGACGTCTGCTGTCTGTAGAGCCGGTGATGACTTCGCATGCACGACGACTCCTCGTGCTTGTACAGGTAGCTCTTCAGGGCGAACCCCTTCCCGCACCGGCCGCAGACGTACGGTTTCTCGTTCGAGTGCGTCTGGACGTGGGCGCGCAGGTTCGACTTGTCGGCGAACGTCTTGCCGCACTTCGGACACTCGAACGGCTTCTCGCCGGTGTGCGTCCGGACGTGGCCCTGCAGCAGCCACGGTCGGCTGAACCGCTTGCCGCAGTGCGGACAGGCGCAGCCCTGGTTGTGCGTCCGGACGTGCATGCTGTAGGCCGGCGACGAGACGTACAGCTTGTCGCAGTGCGGACACTTGCGCGCCTTGCGGTCGTCGGCGCCGCGGTGGGTCTGACGGTGCCGGGCCAGGTTGCTGGCGGTGCTGTAGGCCTTGCCGCAGTCGGGACAGACGTGGACCGGGTCCGGGGTACGTCGATCGCCCCCGCCGCCGCCGCCGCCGCCGTCGCCGCCGCCGCCGCCGCCGTCGCCGGTCGAGCGGTCGGAATCGAATCCTCCTCCTCCGTAGAAGAGCGACTTCGGGGAGACGGTCGAAAGGTCGTCGTCGACGGAAGACGGCGGCGGAGACAGGAGCAGTTCCGGGAGAAGGGAGAACTGGAGACGGTTATCCCTTATGCCCTGGTAGAGTTTACGGATGGCGTCGTCGTCGTCGTCTACGCACGTGACGGGCCTGACAACGGTTGCGGCGTGAAATTCGTTTCGGGAACGGCTGCTGGAGCATCGTCGGCCAGTCCCATCGTTCCGTCGTCGCCTCTCTCGTTTGTGGCGACTCCGATGTCTGAAAAGCAACGGTGTAACCGTTTAAAGAACTCGTTTGCAACTGTAATATAGGATTTTAATTATATAATTATTCGAATAACGATGTATTATTATGTTAAGCTTTGATGCTTCACTACGCAGACCTATAGTTTCAGAGTTGGAATAAATTTATTGTTCTTCTTGTTCTTGTTCTTCTTGTTCTTGTTCTTCTTGTTCTTGTTCTTACTATTTGTGTTCTTCTTGTTCTTGTTCTTGTTCTTAGTATTCTTGTTCTTCTATACTTGTTCTTCTTGTTCTTGTTCTTGTTTTTCTTCTTCTTCTTCTTGTTCTTCTTCATTCTTATGAATTCCATCCTTCCATACGATGTGCCGATATTAAGAGTTAAATAAAAATTAGTTATAACAGAAAATCAGGTTACGTTACATTTTGTTGACGTTCGCGCGAGTTAGAATTTACTAAGAAAGTGAGAAAAAATCAGATTAATATAAAGTTATTAAAACCCACTATCCAGTTAGTTTATTAAGTCTATTAGATCTACCCTACGAACAATGTTCATTTGCAGGAAGCTTACACCTCGCGGTAATCGTCCCCTTTATAAACCAGTGTAACTTCCAAGAAACAAAGACGCAGCTCAATAGAGTTAACCTTGAATGACATTAACACACTGCAACTACATGGGAGTTATTTAGGGTATGCATTACGATTATCTGGCTTCGCGTTTTGTCAAGGTCTATTAAAATAAAGATATTTCGTTAGTATGACATCGCAATGCTCATCGGTACAAACAACAAAGTTATTGCGTGCCACATTGCCTATTAGATCTATCTAAATAAACTAATTTAACTACTACTACTGTAAATATATAATATTGAGGACATATTGTTTAAGAAAGCTCTAACATTTGACGCTAATATACTTAAGTAAGGGCACCTCATAAGAGATATATAATTAAATAAAAGTCTAACTTGATTAAATAATGACTAGGTAGGCGAATCAATGGATGACTGGTTGAATAAGGCCTCATTGAATTCAACTATTTTTGCGCCAATAACTGTGTAAATTTTTAATAGAACAGAAAATGACGCTTTGAGAATTAATGTTACATAAAATGTAAAGTGCCTTCTCCCTCAAAATGTGTTCACTACAGATGGCACTAAAGTGTATGAATCTTATTCCTAAGAAAGCAAAAATAATTATGTAATTACAATGGCGAAATATAGACAGTGGTGGCGATTTCAACTGTTTCAGATTATAGAAATCTGAAAGCACTGCACAGTGCACATTTGCGAGATAGAAAAAAAAGAACAGGAATCAAGATCCAAATAAAGACAGTAGCGAATGAACAGAGCAAGAGAAAGAAAGGAAGAAAGGAAGTAAGTAGGAAAGAAAGAACGAACAAAAGAAAGACAAAAGAGGAGAGAAAGAGAGAGATACAGAAAGAGAGAGACAGAGAGAGAGAGAGAGAGAGAGAGAGAGAGAGAGAGAGAGAGAGAGAGAGAGAAAAAAAGTAAGAACAAAGTTCACTTTTTTCCGTGCGGCGAAAAATGAACGTCTTTGCACGAGCGGCGATAATCCGTGAGAGAATCCGGGAAGAGGGGGAAGGCGTGTAACCGGTGGTAATCGTTCCGTAACTACGGCCGCGTACGGCGAAACCGCTCTCGCTGCCCGGGTCTTTGGATGCGAACGACGGATCCGTACCCGTCTCTGCCGCCCGGGTCGAGACGCTTTGTTATACGCGGCCGCGGTGTTCGCACCTTTGATATCGCGAACACTTGTTCGAACGTTGCAGGGAGAGGAGGATGAGGATGAGGAAGAGGAGGAGGAGGAGGAGGCAGAAGAGGAAGAGGAGGAAAAGACGTTCGTTTGCATATGTCAATCTGTACTCTCTTCGGTTTTCACCACCTCCTCCTTCTCCTCCTCCTTCTCCTCCTCCTCCTCCTCCTCCGGCCAGTCGCTCGCACTTCGAAGGGTTTCTTCCCACTAGAAAACGCAAAAAATGACGGAAGAGGTGGAGCTATGGGAGAAGAAGATGGTGATGATGATGCTGCTGCTGATGATGATGATGGTGGTGGTGATGATGATGATGATGATGATGATGATGATGATGATGATGGTGATGATGGTGGTGGTGGTGGTGATGATGACGACATTGATGATAATGATGACGCCGTAAAAGAAGAAGGTGATGAAGAAGAAGAAGAAGAAGAAGAAGAAGAAGAAGAAGAAGAAAAGATCATACGCGAATTGCAATATGCTGTAATTCGAAGAGTACGAGAAAACGGAAGAAAAAACAGTAAAACGTATAAAACAACGAGTTCTTGACGCAACATCGCGGCAACAGAGATGGCCACATACCAGCATTTAATTCTATTTACAACATTAACCTATACATATACAGTATGCACATACACATACATACACATAAACATACATACATACATATACACATATATATGCAGTTCATAAAAGAGCCAACATTGCGCTACTTAAGTGGGCAATTGAGTTCCGGGCGTTTGTGAAGACGCTTTGGCCGTTCGCAACTATTCTGAGTGAAGAAAGACAGTTTCTCAACCACAGGCATGTCGCAGATACAGACGGACAGACGGACGGACAGAGACACGGAGAGAGGCATGCAGCAGGAAAAAGCGAAAGGTTGGCGCCGGTGGCTTAAAGAGAAAACTTCTCATTGCAAATCGTTTTGGCCTGGCGCAGGGTGACTTCTAGGATTATCAATTTGGGGAGGGGGTTGTCGGTATATTCTGTTGAAAAAGTCTGACAAGCAAAAAAAGGAACATCCCCGGGGCTCAACAGATTGTGTCCCTCGTCCCTTCTTGAAATATTCTGACAAGCAAAAAGGCAATCCCTGGCTCGCTCACAGTTGTGGGTTGAGATTGGGGGCGTTGCGTTGGGTGTCAGTATCGAATTAGGGTGTTGGGGTGTTAGAGGGTGTAAAAATATCCCTGGTCTGGCGTTCGGTTTGACGACGGGCGTACCCAGGATATTTGGCAGCGTCCAATGGTACAGGGCCACCAGAGACTTAAATTATGGCAGGTTTAAAAAATATCGACGCCTGATTGAAACTAAAATGCGCTTTTCTTGATTTAGTTGATGCGAACTGGTCCACGATGTACTCAAAGTCAGTCTTCTCAGTTTCTTTTCTTCTTTCTGCGCTGAGCAGAGCAAGGTCAAAGTTCAAGGGGCACCCAGGCCATCGGCCCTACTGCCATATCATTGAATCTGACACGGGGCAGTTTGGGGGTTGACCTCCTTCCACATTTTCGAGGCCGATCTCAGGTTTGATTAGGGATTTGGCTGTCCGACCGTTTACTGAAAGTTGCCAACTTCAATGTGTCTTTTTGAAACCAAGGACAGATCCTTGAAACACCTGAGACTTCATTATAACTGGGCTTTACTGAAAGCCGTTGAAATCCCTCCAAATCACATTATACCGCCAAAATAAAATTCCTGGCTACGCCCCTGCAGATTGTGTACGATTCGGAGATCGCACTTGGTCAACCAGTCATCAAATGTGACGGTCACATGAGTCATGGGTCAAGACCTTTTGACCCTCGACCCATCAAATTCATACGACTGCGGGCATAGTCATGCAGCAGCGTCGTATAAAATTTTGAGTTCACTTTCGTTAATAATAATAATAATAATAATAATAATAA
>CM030851.1:11366327-11451327 GCA_018105865.1 Metaphire vulgaris
CAAATGCCTAGAACCGAACTCCAGTTAAATAATCAAAATTATTGGTTATCTAAAAATCGTTTTATCTAATAACTGGTTTAACGATTTATTTTGAATAATTCGTGGAATTTCTATTTAAAAAATTATCTCTTGTAACAGAAATCAGTTTAATTTATTAAGGCTTGCGATTTCAGTGATGAGACTTCATGCCGACGGATTGTCATTCTGATTAGCTGCTTTTTTGCTAAAAAAAAATTGTGGGAGCGTTCAAATTTCTCGAAGACGACGGCTTTCCCCCAGCCGGGACGCTTGTGCGGAGCGCCGATTGGAGAGTGGAAAAGACCGGTGGTGGAGGAAGGGAAGGGAAGGGAAGGGAAGAGAAGAGAAGGGAAGGGCCGATGAAAGGGAAGGCAGGTTAATTAGTAACTGGTGCTGCCGTTGGGTCTATCGTCTTTGAAGAACGACGCACATCTTCTGTTTACGAATGACTGCCTCATTGTATTTCAGCGACGGAGCGGCGGGCGTTCAAATGATCGTATAAACGCAACTTGTTGCTGCTCCGTCTGGTCCGACGAGAGCGAAGTGTTTTTGCGTCCCCCTCCCCTTCCTCCTCCTCCTCCTCCTCCTCCTCTTCCTCCTGCTCCCTCCTCTCCGCCAATCTGTATCAATCGTGCGCGTATTCGGCATCAGTCGGAACTCCGACTGCGCGCGAATAGTTTTGTAGCAAGAAACCAGGATCCTGTAATAATAATAGTAATAATAATAATAATAATAATAATAATAATTATTATTATTATTATTATTATTATTAATTTTATTATGCACTTCTGTAGCGGTCGAAAAGAGCGAAAATTGGCTGAGGAAAGTTTGGCGACTCGGATCGCATCTTGATTTCCGTTTATTTTCCACACAAACAATAATAATAATAATAATAATAATAATAATAATAATAATAATAATAATAATAATGTGATTTTAAGTGGCTTAGGAGGCAAGTAAGCCGGTGTGAAAACCACTGAATCTGAAACGAACTACTGATCCTGTAATAATAATAAATAATAATAATAATAATAATAATTGTTTATTATTATTATTATTATTATTATTATTATTATTATTATTATTATTATTATTATTATGCACTTCTGTAGCAGGAAACGAACGATGATAAATTGCTATAAATGCGAAGAATAATTTCTACAATTTTTGTTTTAGAAACTGTATCTAGGATTCTGCCCACCCCGGATCATCTTGTCATTCCTCCGCAGAGAGATAGGCCTACATTCCTTCTACTACCTACCTGGATCTACAACCTTGACGACCGCAAAATTGAAGTCACGTGATTCAAATTCAACCCAAATTGAAGTCACGTGGATAAGCTCGTGCAATGCGCCCAAGCCCTTCGGGCAGCACTATAGAAATTTATTTTTTCTTACTTACTTTAGTTATGTACGATTACTTGTCCCGTTATTGTACCGATAATAATAATAATAATAATAATAATAATAATAATAATAATAATAATAATAATAATAATAATAATAATAATAATAATAATTATTATTATTATTAGCTGTACAATTTATATAGCGCAATAAGCATGGCAAAATAGCCAAAGACAAGAGCGCTTTACGTCTAGCCGATGGTGAATAATATAGATGGATTCTCGTCCATTTCTCCGCAGAGTGAATCGCATATCCAGTCTCTGTTGAAATGCCTGTAAGTCACGCGCTCCGATTCATCGCATCGCATTTGCCGATAGATGTGCGGCGCGGGCCATCGCTTTCCCATGACCCTTGCGAGCGCCCACTGTGCCGTAACGGGTGGCACTTGGCCGAGGGAACGGTGGGAAAACAGTCGCACGCTAGGGGAAGAACTCGCGTTGTCCTGGGAAACGGTCGAATCGTAAGCGGTACAGTAAGATGATGAAGAAGAGGAAGAAGAATAAGAAGAATAAGCAGAAGAAGAAAAAAAGAAGAAGAGGAGGAGGAGGAGGAAGAAGAAGAAACTTAGACTTAGCATGATTTTAAAGTGGCATAGGAGGCATTATACTGCCTGTGTGAAAGCCACTAGGGGCACTAACGGGGCTTGAACCCGCTCCGTCAGCCTGACGCTCCAGCGCGTAACCCACTCTGCCATCTTCCGGTCCCAAAAGAAGAAGAAGAAGATGGTGATGGCGATGATGACGACTAGAGACGTAGCCAGGCATGGGCAGGATTTTAGGTTTGGAGGTCTGAAGCCCCAAGTTTCACTCCCCTTTCTTCCTTTGAGCCCTCAACGCCATTTGGACTTGAATTCACTTGGGGGGGGGGCTAGCTTCAGTTTTGAGGCCCCAAACCCATTCTAGCTACGTCCTGATGACGACGACGAAGAAGAAGCTGGTGATGATGCTGATGATGCTGATGATGATGATGATGGTGGTGATGATGATGATGATGATGATGATGATGATGATGATGGTAATCGAAGCGTTTTGGACTATTAAACGCACATACAAATGGATTTTATGTTCAACAGACAAGTCGAGAAAAGTTCAACAGACGAGTCGAGAAAAGTCGTATAAAAACTGTCAACAGCAAAGTTCGAAAGAGACTAAAATCTTTCGGTTAGGGTTCATCCATATAGTACGTAAGAAAAAAAGTAATATTTTCACCCCCCCCCCCCCCGTTGCACATAGCGTACATGAGAAAAATCTCCAAAATCCGACACCCTCCCCTCAATGCGTACGTACTTTATGGATGGACCCTTAATGCTTCGCTTCAGTATTCTCTTCCTAAGCTGCATTCAATAGAAACATTTGACCACTGCTGCCTGTTAATTTGACCATTTTCCAATCAATTTTGCTTGTTTTTTGGGGAGAGCTCGCTACCCCCCCCTTCCTTTACCCGCCGCTCTCATTCCTTTTCTTTCTCCTGATCGGGTCAAATTCTAATCCGGGTTCTGTCGGTCATAATCTAAGTTCATATCGTCAGTGGGCGGATAGAAAAATGATTTTCCTGTTTGGCAGTTACTTACATGATTACTGTCTAGTATTACAGGAGAACGGAGCCTTGTTTGTCATCTGGATGTTAGAATACGGAGCAGATATACAGGCTTGCGCTTCGTTGAATAACTTTGGCGATGGTATGATTTAAGGCAGAAAGGAAGGAAGGAAGGAAGGAAGGAATGAAGGAAGGAAGGAAGGAAGGAAGGAAGGAAGGAATGAAGGAAGGAAGGAAACAAGAAAAAAATTCGCTAGATCGTTTGCTGAGAATTAAAAAGTCGTACATCACCACATGAAGAGAGAGTAAGAGAGGGAGAGAGTCGATGGGAAAATTTGCCGTACATTCCCCATAAATATTTCGCGGCAGGGGGCCAGGGGCAGGGGCACGGGCAGGGGCAAGGGGTGGGGTTTGGCGGGGGAGCGGTGACCGTGAGAAACGGTCGAAATGGAACACGCGACCCTGCGAGGTATTTTCGGCCGCGATGTGCTTCCAGTTTCGGGAGTTTTTTTGTCGTCGTCGTCATCATCGTCGTCGTCGTCGTCGTCGTCGTTGTGTCAACAATTTTTGGCAGTTTTTGACCTGTTGTTGTAAAAAATAACTGCATAACGAGATGCCGCGGACCACGTGGTCCGCTGGAGCCGGATCACAACGATTTGTATATCATAGCGCCGCCGGGAACATTATGAACGGTCCAGGGCTTCCAGGAAGTTCTTCCATTCATGCATTCCGGTAGGACCTGTTGATTCGCCGACTATGCGCGGGCGGCTGAGCGCGACGCGGATTCGACGCCTCCGCGGACGCAGGTCGGCTACGGGGGTAGGAGCGGCGAGGGGCGGGGGGGCGGGGGTCCGAGTGGTCTGCGCGTTCGTTCGGCTGCCTCTTCTCCCGGAACTCATCGGCGGCGGCGCCGACGACGATCGTTGTAGGGAATTGCGGCGGCGGCGGCGGCGGGTGAATGGAATGAGGGGAGACGCGGGGTGGAGGGAGGGGTGGAGAGGGTGGGGACGGTGCGGAGGGGATGATGGCGGTGGTGGTGAAGGGAAAACTGAGGCGTCTGCCACCGCCCGAAGAAGAAGAAGAAGAAGAAGAAGAAGAAGAAGAAAAAGAAGAAGAAGAAGAAGAAGAAGAAGAAGAAGAAGAAGAAGAAGAAGAAGAACGAATCCCGACGAAGCAGGTTTACGATCTACGCCTAAGAAACGCACACGGGACGGTCGTTGATTGCCTCAATTGCCGGGAAGGCAGAGACGGGCGGGAGCGGGGAGGCGGGGAATGGGGGGAGAAAAGGATCGTCGGGCGGCGGAGGCGGCGGAGGGGTGGTTATGGGAACGGCGCGTTGCCGAGGGAGGAGGAAGGAGGGAGGGAGGAAGGAACGAGGAGAAGCCTCTTCTCCTCACACACACAGTCAGAGGAGTATTGTGTAGGAAAATCGCACGGATGCCGGGGTGGGGGTGGGGTGGGGGTGGGGAGCCGTGTGGGAAACGGTGTCTGGAACTCAACAGGTAACATATGGCGTCGTCGGAACGTGGGAAAGTTGCCTGCCGACGAATAAATCATCGCTCCGGAGCGCGCTTTCGATGCCGTTTCCAATGACAACGACGATGACGTCAGCGCGGTCACGTGTCCATCTACTAAAACGCCTCTTTGCTTCTGCGCGCGCG
The DNA here is from genome assembly GCA_018105865.1 of Metaphire vulgaris. Taxonomy (NCBI): domain Eukaryota; kingdom Metazoa; phylum Annelida; class Clitellata; order Crassiclitellata; family Megascolecidae; genus Metaphire; species Metaphire vulgaris. Next base: position 11,370,949 of record CM030851.1, read on the forward strand.
TGAGAAGAAGATAACAATATAATCAGCCTCCTCTTGGGTTCGATAGAGACATGCGCTGATTGCATGTTGTTGTTTGTTATAGCGCACGTCTCTTAAATGGCAGCGCAGAAACCGCAAGCACAACACTGCTCTGAATCCACAGGGCCGGCGGATTAAGAAGGTTCGAGTGGGCCTGGGGGCCGAGAAGTAAAAAAAGAATCGTCGCTTCCATGATTTAAAAATTGCCCCTTGTAAAATTTCCCGCCGCCTTCATGCACTGAAAATCTCCGACAAGCAAAAAAGGGTTGTCGATTGAAAAACGGTGGGCCTATTTTTTGTGGCGGGCCTGGGGCTTCGGCCCCCTCAGCCCCCTCCTTAGTATGGCCCTGTGAATCCACGTTTACTCTGACGCGACAGCTTCCCGAAAGTGTCCGAGACGTGAATATTATTTTAATTAGAGTGTCATTCGACAGATAATAATAGTCAATGTAAATAATGTGACGGGTTTGAAACGTCTCATAATCTCATTACAAGTGTATGCTAGAAATGTGCTGCTATCTTGGCGCGAAGAAAATGATTTGAAATTGAATAAGCGGTTAAATGGATAAGTCTCGGTGGTTTGGCCTGAAAAGAGGTCATATAAAACCACTTTAAATCCTATTATTATTATTATTATTATTATTATTATTATTATTATTATTATTATTATTATTATTATTATTGCCGATTATCGAGTGAAATGACTACAAAGTCGATCGCGAGATGAACGGTGTCTTAAGATAACTGGTTCATTGTATCACAAGTTTTATAGACGACAAAATTTTATATAATTGATTCTCTGTATGACGTTAACCAATGAATAGAAGGACTATTCTTACAATCGGTGATTAGATATGCAAACATTTCGCCGGAGTGAAGAAACACTCGAATTATAATCGCATTTTCAAGTGTCCCCAACATCATCAGTGCGTCAAATCGTGTAAAAGATTGTCAATATAGGCCGTCTCAATTTCATTCTACAACGTTCGAAATGCGACACTTAGCCATTTCAAACGACACTATATACGCAGCCTTTCAAAAATCCACTGTCTCTCCCTCTCTCCGTCGTAAAAAATTTCTAAAGATTACAAGGCGTTGACGCAGAGAAAATATTGCGTAATTCCAAATCCCTTCTTTTTATCAACTGGCCATTCAATCAATAATTCTATAGCGCCATTATATAATTATGCCCATAGCATCAGCCGTTATTGTAGAAAATGCAATGCGAATTAGAGATTGGTGACGATAGAGAGGGCAGGGGGCTTCATTCGACGGCGGATGGGGCAAACAGGAACAGTTTATGACTTAATTTAAAAGGTGATATAGTGCGCTGGTTTCGCGAAGTATAGATGTAGGCAACGAATTCCGGAAACTGTTTATTTACACTTTAACCCATGCAGTTTCAAATACAGTCAGCAGAAAAAAATACTTGATTATTCAAGTGCACTCAAAAGCCGAAATAAAAGCGCAAATAATGAAATTCTTTGCATGTGCTGTAAGTCACGTACACTTTCCAATACTGGAATACAAAAAATAATAAAGCCCTGTTATAGACTCTTGGTTCAAGCACATACGATATTAAATTCCACAGAGAAACACACAGATCAGCAGTTTTACTATAGTAAATCAGTATAAGGCAACTATAGACGTCAATACTCTTGCTATAACTCAAAAGCAATTTTACCAAGCTTTTATGATATCGATTGCATTGGCGTAGCCATGGGGCGACGGGGGGAGCATGGATACTTTTACACCCCTAACACCCCCCAACACAGCTCCAATTTGAGACCGACACCCTCAAATCCCCCTCCCAATCTCAGGTATGGGACGACCTTTTTTCGCTTGTCAGACTTATTTACCGGCACCCCTCCCCCAAATTGATAATCCTAGAAATAACCCTGGGGGAGCAAGACCCCGATTCTGGATGGGTCCGGTCGTGAGATTTGTGCAAAACCGTTGAGTTACTGCGGGTGGGGGGGGGGTGGGAGTGGTGGCAGTTAGTATGATCGATGAGAATATAATTGAATGTGCCGTGACCCCCTGTCCTGAAACCCTGGCCACGCCACTGATTAACTGTTTTCGCGTTGCTCTTGTACCCTTGATGAATAACTACAACGATTTCTATACTATACATCATCGATATTAATTCTTTAGTGCCTAAGTGCAGGGCGCGATTTGTAGGAGAGAAGGGGGAATCCCCCACTGACCAACTACATCCTCTACTGCAACATCTCCCACAGCTACATCCCCCACTGCTGCATTTCTCCAACAACTACATCCCCCCAAGCTCGACATGTCGTCCCCCACTGCTCCAGGTCACAAATCGCACCATGCCTAAGTGTGTGTCGTAGTTTCTAGCAATTCTTCTAGGTTCAACAAAATTACCATTTGAAGAAGGTTCAATAAGAGCGAATCTTGACATCTTTTCGCAGAAAACGCTGCCGCATCTTAATAATGAACAATCATTTCAAGCAGTTGTAGGCCTTATAACAGATTATATTATATAGAAGTAACAGCCTAACAGCCATTGGCAATTACTAAATATATCTGCTACTTGCAAATTTCCTTGTGCGTCACATCTAAAGAAATACAAGAATTTGATAATTATCATCTAAAAAGATAAATATAGTCATAATTATAAACCTACTGTATATGTTCAGGTACTCAATTTATAATTAAGTGCGGTTTATTAATACAAGAATAAATTGTAACCCGTGTCAGTTACTACGAGTAATTAATAACGCCTAACATCACAGACATTGAGATATGTCACGTGACACGAGACGCGAACAACAAAAATCAACCTGTAATACTGCATCCGAGAAATAATATATTTACCTAGATTCGCGCAGGTAGGTCAATGCCAGTTTACCTTCGCCGACAGACATTCATTCGATCCTGCGTTCCTGCCCGGAGAGAATCAGTTTAAAGCCAAATAGCAGCGCTCAAAAAATACTAAATATAATTTTGCATTGACACACGGATTGGCGAAGACTCGACGTGTATTGCACACGCCCTCTGGTTTTGAGATGAAATGGTATATTATTCAGCCGATGTCATCACACGATACAGACGTCGGGTTTGTTACAGCCGCAGAAAGTTGGTCACTTGTGGATGCTACAGTTGACGACGTCGAATGAAACGACTCAAAACGATCGTGAAGCGAACTCTTCAGCTTAAGCGCGGTGCTAGTGCAGGCGTTGGCTGATGAATCGCTTAATAAGCGCTTATTATCAAATTCGGAATAATTCTCCGGGTGGCCGTTTTCCTGCGTCACGTGACCCTTCGACGACGTCGCCGAAAGGTCACGTGACTGCTCCGGATCGAGTTCGCGTCGTAGTCTGTTGTTCTGTGACAGATCGAGCGACGAGCATTCGGAATCCGCCTCGTAGTTGTCCGGTTTCTCGCGCACCGTTATCTTATCGTTATCGTTATCGTCTTCGGAATCTTCGCTGTCTCCAGCCGAACCGTCACACAGACCGTTCCTGACGTTGCCGCTTCTGTTGTCGCTGCTATTTTGATTTTGATTATTATTATTATTCTTATTCTTATGCGACGTTGAATTGTCGGCGTCTATCGGTCCCAGATGCCGCCGGAGAGGAGCCGATGATGTCTTGGCTTCTTCTCTGTCTTCCGCCGTCTCCAGTTCGTTTTCCGAGATTGGTTCGGAGAGGACGCTGCTGCCGGTCAGCGACATCACGCTGCAGCCGGACGGCGTCCGCGAATGTCCGGTGTCTTCTTTGGAACGGCCGTTCTCGCGTGAGGTCGACGCACTCGCCCGTAACAAAGACGTCACCAGGTCCTGGTACGCACTTCGAGCTTCTCTGGTGAGCCTCTGAAGACGATGGAAGTGTTCCTGCGGAGAAGTAAGCAAGCAAGTAAGTAACTAAGTAAAATCTCGTTGATTTCTGTAGCGCTTTCAAAAGCAGCACCGCAAAAGTAGCTCCTTGTTCCTAGGCGCTTCATCTTAAAATGAAGTAGCTATAGTCAAAGGTAGGGGTATTCGATTCATGCCGGGTCATTTAATCCAAAGTTGAACGTCTCAAGAGTGAAGTAATATAAGAGATAATTTTGTTTTGAAATACCTTCGTGGAAAGACACAAACCAAATGTTATTAAGTATCGAGTAATATTGACTGAGTGATATTTTTAAAACGCATACATACTAACTGACATATTATGTCTATGTAGCTATTCCTCAGATAATTATTTCTGACTATTATTTTTTGTTTTGATACTAATAAAGCCATTGACTAATTGATTGATTGATTGATTGATTGATTAATTGATTTATTGATTGATTATTGATTGATATATGGAATTGACCAAGCCTGGCTGACAACTAAACTTCGCCTGTAGCTAATTCAACAGTAGATCAATCGTGTTGGAGTAAGCAGCTCTAAAAGCGCCATAGAAATTCATGAGATTTTGCTTACTTACGTATACTTAGGCCTACTTATCAAAGGAAAGCTACATGCCATACAGAGGAGATCAAGGGTTTACCTCGGCTCCCTCGCAGCTGAAGATGCCTACGACGCTGACGGGAACGAGTTTGGCGAGCGCTCGACCGAGAGCATGGCGACCGAGAGCATAGACGACCAGGACGTGTTGCTGCTCACACAACCTTATGATGTTACGCAATGCTTCGTCCAATCCTACAACAGAATAAGCACAAGAGAGAGAGAGAGAGAGAGAGAGAGAGAGAGAGAGAGAGAGAGAGAGAGACAGACAGACAGACAGAGACAGAGACAGAGACAGAGACAGAGACAGAGACAGATATATATATATATATATATATATATATATATATATAGAGAGAGAGAGAGAGAGAGAGAGAGAGAGAGAGAGAGAGAGAGAGAGAGAGAGAGAGAGAGAGAGAGAGATTGAGTTCCGTTCCGGAGCAGGGTCAGCGCAGGGTTTAATCTAGGCCGTTTCCGGTGGGGAAAACTGCCCTTCCCCTCCCTCCCCGGGAATTTCAGGACATTTTGGCATGCTACATCAACAAAACCCCTAGCAAATTCCCCTCCCCGGCTTTGTCATTCCCCGGCTTTGCCAGTTTCCACTCGGAGTCCAGGAGTCTAGATTAAACACTGGGACAACGTAAGAACAACAATGGCGTAGCCAGGATTTGGGAAATAGGGGGTACATTGTATGTCATTTTCGGGTAAAAAGTCTCCAGCGAAGAAAGAAAAGAAAAGAAAAAAATGTACTCAACGAGTTAGCCCTTCGTACATGCACCTATTCTCTTTGATCACACCGCTTAACCCCTTAATCACCCAATTCTTGACGATTTTGCCCAAATTCCGCGACCGGATTGGATAGGGGTGGGTGGGGGCAGTCCCCCTTGGCTACGCCAATGAGGAACAGCAGGCACAGATCTTGGCCAATGCGCAGCGTACGGAGTAGACTAGTAGAGGAAGAGCTGTAGCGTTTGTACCTTTCGACTCAATCTGTTCCATGTTCGGCGAGATGATAACACAGCAGAGTTTCGACTGTCTGAGATGTTTGGTGACTTCTCGGAGACCCAAGACCGTCCTGCGTTTCATCTAATTCAGAGACGAAATCATCAAGTCGACGTTAACAAGAACACTGAGATATAGGAAGACGTGGCGTCATAGTAGGCACGCATTTAGAATCAAAACCTTTGCAAGATAGTTAACCAAAAGCGTGTTTAATTAAGCGTATTCATGTCACTAGACCTCTAGACTCGAGCCCCCTCATTTTTGAGAGGTTGCCATGATGGAGGGAGAGGTATGGGGGTTTCCAACCCCCCTTTTTCATCCAAATGCGCGCCAAAGCAGTTGACCCTCTGTATATTTCAAAAGAACTTTCAAGATTCAATGTCTTCTTTGTTGCAACGTTCAACAAAACATAGTAACAAGTATAATTATTTAATAACTATATAGGAGTATCCAGAACAATCTCTATGGTCACTGATCTATGCCCACCAGCAAGAAATCTGCTTCTGCCATTGGCGTCTATTAATAGACGACAATGGTTTCTATGGTTTCTGCCCACCAGTGGGCGGAGCAACCGGACTTTGTTTGTAAACACTGGATATCCCTATAGTTAAGTTTTTAATAAACATATATATAATATACATAATTACATATACATATATATAGCCTATATATAGTGAAAACTATATATAAATATTTACTAAAGATAAATAAATGTTTACCATATTGAGACTGTTGCTAGATTCATATTGGTAAACTTTGTCCTGAAATCGAACAAGATGTGCTAACAGCTGTGTACAGCACTCGTCAATCTCCCTGTTTAGAATCTGGTTGCAGTATCTGCGGTCAAAAAATACAGAAATGTGAAAACGCATGTTACAATACAGAGTATAACAATCATTCCTATCTCGTGTGTTTAGTCTATTAACTCTGAAAGAATGTAGGCGATACTTCTGAAATTGGCAATAGCATTAATTTCAATGCTCAGCTATATTGCGCTATTGCGTAAAGGACTAAAAATGATTGAGATTTTAGAATACGAGTTAATCCTTCAAGAAATATTGTTTCGTTTTAACTTTCAATAAATATTTGTGCCAATTATGATTAAAATTTTTCAATTAAAATTATTTTATTCTCTTATACAAATCGAACAAATGGAAGGATCTGGACAAATCGAACAAATAAGGATTTGGACTAGCTATTTACGCCATGATTAATTAAAAAAACCAGTGACAATTGCTGCTTCTTTATTATAATTGACGTAAATTTATAAAATAAACGGCCAAGCTCCCCCGTCATTTTTGACGGGCAAACATCTAGTCTAGAGTAATAATCTATGAAAACCTACTCTCGGAAGCACGGACTGTGAATTCTCGTTACTATTGAGGATTTGTTCAGGTCGTGACGATCCAGCCGTGGGCTTGTGATGCCCGAACCAGCAGGACTTGCGGTCAGCGAACTGATGTTGAACGGAGACGCCTGACTGATCGGCGACATCTGGTGCTCACGGGCGACGCTCTGCTACTGCTGTTCTCCATGCTGGAGTTTATTGAGCTTGCTGCAAAATACAATTGTAAGGGTTTTGAGAATTTTTGAAGAAAAGATGAAGCTAAAAGTGAAACAGTTCGCCCACAGTCTCAAAAATCTCTCGGCAACTTTTTACACAGGTAAGTTAGGCTGAACACAGCATTAAAACAAGTGATACTTTCATTTTATATTTAAAAATTACATTTTTTTGTTGTTGTTCTTAATAATAATAATAATAATAATAATAATAATAATAATAATAATAATAATAATAATAATAATAATAATAATAATAATAATAATAATAATAACAGCTAGTTAAGAGTGATTCAGTAGGATTTGAGTGAAACTCACATTACACATGTGGATAATGGCAGACAATAATTGAATAATCAAGATTCAGACATTTGGACTAATGGAATGAAAAGGCACTGAAGAGAAAAACCCATGTGCAAGATAACTGAATAACAGCCAAGCCTGGCGCAGAATGGTAGCAGTGGAAAAACATTCTGCACAGCAGGCATTGCATAACTGCAGACAGTTGGTCCAAGAATCATGATGTTTGATTAATTAAACTATATATATACTGGTTGTGGTGGTGGTGATGATGATGATGATGATGATGATGATGATGACGACGACGACGACGATGATGGCGCTGACAAGAACCTAATTGTGATGCAGAGTTTAGATAATTAAATAACTTACCACTTAGAGATAGATCAACGCCAGACAGTGCAGTGTTATTTTGTTGAATGTCTAATGTTAGGCCATTCACAGCAGTTGATAGTTCTGTAATTCTGTCGCGATTACAAATTTTCTCTTTATCTTCTTCTTGCTTTTTGCATATTATCTAAAAGATATAAAAAAATTGCGCAGTATTAGCCTAGCGCAGGTGTTAAGGAACCCTCCTAAACTTTAAAATAGATCATGGTAAAGTAAATAATCGTCAACAGTGGCGCTTCCAGGAACTTTTGGTTGGGGGACACAATGAATTTCTAGGAAGAACCCGCCAATTGTCAAAGGAATTACAGTGTATGTAAACGGTTTAGAAGAAATCTGTGATGCTGTGTTAGAATCTTCTATACCCACTGCTTTATGTTGATACCCAGCACGTTACTATCATAATATAATATTATAGTATTTGGAGTTACTTCACATGTTATCATCTTACCGTTTCTATATGGCCAGTCTTATCCGCATCAGTAATTATTGGCTCTGAATAGTCTTCAGCGTGAGAAAGTTCTGCAGGCTCTAAAGTTATATCGGAGTTTTCGGAATGCTACAACAGATGATGACATCAACAACAAGGAAAATAAGCTTTGAACGACGCCCTCTGACGAAGAGATTAACAAGTAAAGAAGCTTAAATATTCCACAGTGGTATGATATAATATATATATATATAATATATATAATATACAAAATAAACATGTCTTCGGTCCACAACCAATGGTCTTCTCAGTGTGCCCCAAGCACGAACCTCCTTGTTCCTGAAACGATGTTTTGAATCAGTTGGCCCTATCCTTTGGAATGCTCTTGACGCCAGTATGTGTGGCTTACCAACTCCTAATTCTATGCCCTCTTTTTGAAACGACTTAAAACTTATCTCTTTGTCAATATACAGTAATTTGCTGTGGAGCCCTTCTGAGTGATTTTTCAGAAGAGGCGCTATACAAATATTTTGTTACATTACATTATTGAAGCAAATGCCGGTGTTGTGGTAGCAGATCATTATGGAGTTTGAATTTGATCTCTTTATAAGTTTATAGCAATTACGGACTTATTTCTACTTTGACTAATTCCTAACTCTCTGTCTGTCTGTCTCTGTCTGTCTGTCTGTCTGTCTGTCTCTCTCTCTCTCTCTCTCTCTCTCTCTAAAACAGTAAATAGCTAATTTGACAAGTCGGTGCATGGTTGCTCAAGAGCGTTGACTGCTATTATTGTTCTGTTGAAAAGGAACTTATTACTTTCAAATGTCTTTCAAATGATGTGACTAGTCCGGTTTTTTGCGCCACCCTTTAGGCCTATATTCAGCTGGACAAAAGAATATTAAAAGCTATCGTTCAAATTTATGCAAAAATTGGGTTAGGGTTAGATTTTATAGATTTTATTATGTCGTTCCTACCGTGTGCGTTTGCTCGTCAAGATGACTAAGTTCTCTTGACTTTACAGGGTCGTTGTTGCCACCGGAGATTGAGCTGTCGCTGTGCGCGTCGGAGAGGAAAATCGAGGAGCTGTTGTTCTCCGGTCGAAACGGAGTCACGAGACGACGATGGTTGTTGCCCATTTCGCAGAGGACTTGCTGCTCGAGCGAGATCTGCGCTAGCTCTTCGTCGGCCGCTCGACTCAACTGTTCCTGCCGTTTCTGCTTCTTCTTGGAACCTTTGCTCAGACGTTCCCGAATACCTGTGAACAAACACACAGGTAGCTCTGAAAGAACTCTCGTTTCACTCAAATACGATAATAATAATAATAATAATAGTAGTAGTAGTAGTAGTAGTAGTAGTAGTAGTAGTAGTAGTAGTAGTAGTAGTAGTAGTAGTAGTAGTATTTAGTAGTAGTAGTAGTTAATAATAATAATAATAATAATAATAATAATAATAATAATAATAATAATAATAATGTGATTTTAAGTGGTTTAGGAGGCTAAGTATGCCTGTGTGAAAACCACTGAAATAGTACTTGAATATTATACAGAGCAGTTAATTTATAATTATTATTATTATTATTATTATTGTTAATCAATTATAATTATTATTGTAAAATGCAACTATGTTAATAGCGAGAAATAACTGACTTGAGGATAGTTGTCTTGTTCCGTATGGAAATGTTGGATGTGTCCATTGGTGCTGTTGCATAGTCTCGTATTGATCGTCTGCCTGTAGCAAAAGCACAATACGGTAAATGCAGCGTTCGTAACAATTGATATCATTGTACAGGATGTAGAAAACCGGTGCGACCCTATAGTATTTCATTGTAAATATTTTCACGGCCTCTGGTAAAAATGCGCGAAATTTCGCGTACTTCTTCAGTAGTAGCCTACATCACGTATGCAGCCATTCGACATCTGCATCAATTGATATCAACATGGGCGCCCGCACATTAGGGCAAGAGGGGGCACTTGTCACCCCTCTGTAGAAAATGCAAATACCAATATTTCACATTGAGATCTGAAACCCGTATACTAAAATATTAACCGTGACCATGCATTGTGTTAAAAATGCGTTTTGCTCCGTCCTGGAATAATTATTTATGTGCTCTAACCGTGTGACCACTGTGTGTTTTGCCCCTCCTGGAGAAATTTCTGTGGGCTCCCATGGATATCAATATATATTACTTGCACTTCGAGTGAGTGCTCGGGCAGAGATTCTGTGGAAGATGTAGAAAATCGATGCCAATTTCGATTGAAGTGCTCGATAAATTTGCATACGTAGGCATCATGGGCATGTCATGTCATGTCATGTCACACTCCATCGTCGCTATTTGACGGTCGGTTGTGCAAACGGTTTGGTGACCGTCACTGCTTTGACATCTAGGCCCATGTCTGCTGCGTCTTTGCAAGTGCGTGGATTTCACAGCAGCTCTCCAATGCACTTATTCTCAAATAAATTCACGCTATGCGTCTCTCCTTTGTGCTATAGGGTGCAAGATTCGGAAGCATCTGAATACGAGAGGTAAAAAATCAATTTATCGCACAGCAGTGGCGGCTCTAGGAATTGGCAAGTGGGGGGGCCGTTGGGGTGGCAACTTCTAATCATGGGGGCCAACCATTTGTTGTTTAATGTATGTAGCATTAAGTATAGGGTCCCAACAGGGGAGGCACTGGGGGAGGGGCCAGGCACTCAATAGGGGACACGGGCCCCCAAAGGCCCCCCGGTGGTGCCGCCACTGTCGCACAGGGGATAGTAGGCAATAGCTTAACAAAGCTCTGCCAGTACAAAGAGTAAGGTGAAATCTGCACAATTAAAAATTAAAACCCTCGCAGTAATCTCACGTGAGAATTTCCAGAAGAAAGGTCAACAAGCGTGACTTTAGGGTTGAGTGTAAAATTTTGTGAAACTAGAAGAACGTGGCAGGAGGGAAGTCTTCCACGGCACTGGGGCAAAGACACGGCGGTAATATAAACAAGATCTGATGCCACATGCATGATTTGGCCAACGCTCGATACAGATGGAGAACGTACTGTGCTGCACGATGTGCTTCCAGTACGAGGACGGACTAAGTGCCAAGTAAGATGTAAGGGGCTGTCCATAAATGACATCGCGCTCAGGGGAGGGGGCTCAAACATTTGTGATGATGTGTGACGAAGGGGAAATAGAAGGGGGATTCCCAGAAATTTGACGTCACGTAATACTAAATATTGTTACTAATACCTCAACGTTATGAAAATCGCGAGTAATTAGCAATTAATTATTAATTAATTAATGTTTGTTATACTTAGTAGTCTGTAATATTAATAGGCGATTTTACACTTATAATGGTTATATTTAATTTTTCTAAAGAATTTGAAAAAGTTTTTGAATATCGTTTTAACTACAATAATTAAAATGAATGTTTTCAAATGAATTCATTGCAATACCGGTTTCATTCAAGAAATAAGTGATTTGAAACATTAATTTTGACATCGGAACGATGGGGTGAGGGTTAACGCGTTGTGACGTCATATTTGATGGGGGTCTGACGTTTTGTGACGACGTGTGACGAGGGGTAGCGGGGAGTCAAAAACTGCCAAAATTGCGTGACGTCATTTATCGTATTGTATTGTATACTGGACTATTTATATAGCGCCGTAAGCATAGCATAACCAAAAACAAGGGCGCTTTACAGAGGGGTACGACTCCCTAAACAGATATGGCTTTTTAGTCTGCTTTTGAGATTGGGCCGCGCTTTAATCCTCCTTATTTCAGGTGGGACGGTATTTATGGACGGCCCCTAACGGCACAAATACTTACAAGCCTCTTTCGTACGAACGACGCCTCTGTGAACGTTCCGTTCTCAAAGCCGAGCAGCGACAGTCCGTCGGCGGCGATCAGCAGCTGCGGGAACTCATCCTCAACCTCGTGAACGGCTCTTGACAGAGAATCGGTTCCCACAGACGACATCGTTCTCAGTCCAGTATCCGCTGCTGCTGCTGCTGCTGCACCGGCGTTGCCATGAGTACCACCGAGATTGATGCCTCCTCCTCCTCCTCCTCCTCCTCCTCCTCTCCTGGTTTTGTGTCGGCCACGCTTCTGCAGGTTGCGCAGCTGCATGGTCGGATCGGTTTCGACCAGCAGCGTCGACGACGACGACGACGACCTCGGTCTCCAGTAGAACCCGCCCGGAACCGGTTCCGCCGCGTAGTATCCGTAGGCGGGCGATGCGTTCGGGACTCCGTATCCGGGGCTACCGTAACGGCCACCGGCGTCCGTACTTGTCGTAGTACCGGGAAGGTCGTTGCGGTGCACGAAGTACCGGAAATCCTCGGAGATCGGCAAATACGCCGAGGATGCGTCGTCGAGTAAGTACTGCGTTGAATCGCCGTTGTTCGAGTGCGGAGCGAACGGGAGCCGACGACAGGGATGGGATTTTGGATAAAGTAAAGCGCTGTTATTCGGGATCCAATGAGCCATCGGACCACCAGCACTGTACGAATCTTCGGCGTCTAGTTCGTCGGTTTCTGTTGAATTCTCGCAGACTGTCCGACTTTCCGGCGTTTCGTCGTACAAAGGGACTTGGCAACGTTTGCAGATTTTTATTGGCAATCTCAGCGGAGAAATCTGATATTCAACACAAACAAAGATTGCGCGTTTCTATTGATAGAGCACTCGACTGCTAAAAATACCAACTCTAATTTAACATATCCGATTTTACGGCAGGGTTTTTCCAACTGACGGCCGGCGGGCCGGATCCGGTCCGCAGGACAGTTTCATCCGGCCCGCCACCGAGTTTGTGAAAATAACAGTTTCAGCAGACCGGTTATTATCGTTATTTTTAGGACTATGAGTTTACCAGATTGCTTACTTATCCACAAGGACATAGAACAAAAATACATAACAATGTGTGATGCAATGTTTCATTGTGTTCTTACCTGCATTTACGATTTACACTGTTAATTACTGACCAGAGTCTTAGACTTATAGACTTTGGCTTAGACCAAGGTATTACAGGTACTTGTAAACGTGTGCGACCCGCGACGTTAGGCTTGTGGTCCAATGCGGCCCGCCTTCTGATTTGAGTTGGAGACCACTGCTTCCGGACATCATAAAAATGCTACCAACGGTGGTGATATAGATCAAATATAATTAAAAATATACAGTAATAAAATACAGTAATACAAATCTTAAGACTTATTTGTTTAGAAAATCTTATTCTCTTCTGCCTTAGATTGTTTTCCATTTATATTTTTTGCTGATGACTGTTATTTTATTTATTTTTATTGGACTATGTAATGTGCCCTTGCTCCTGACATTTTGGTAATATGACGCACAAGAAATTGTCAGTTTAATAATAATAATAATAATAATAATAATAATAATAATAATAATAATAATAATAATAATAATAATAATAATAATAATAATAACAGTAGGCCTATATATGCTAATTGGCTATTTCTTACGCATATTTCATGTATGCTTCCATTTCACCATAACACTTTCGGGAGGTGACGATTGGGTGACTAAATCCTAAATTTTTAGACCCACACTGGGATTATTATTGAAATGTGGGGAACTGGGGACGCTTAGACCCCGGGCAAATTGAGCATTGCTTGTGAGCATAGTAGATGGATTCTTAAAAGACGTAGGGCCTAAAACACAGGTATTGGTTTGATATTGAAGACATTTTTGTTAGTCGAGCTTAGCAAAGTCAAAATGCTAGTAAAATGTTGGCGACAAGATAGAAAAGGCGAATGTTGACCAGCTACTGGCTTGTTCCCCGCTGATCGGCTTCGTTTAGCATACTCAGAAGTCCGCCCCACTCATATCCCCCAACCCTCTGGGGTTCTGTCCAAAGACACTGTGACCAGTCAGATGATCGTTATAAATACTGCATATGACGTCATTTCTGAGAATTTTTAGGAATAGCATTTGAAATCAATTGAAATGTCAATGAAGAAAAATGAACGAATTAAACGATCGATTCTAGCCTTCAGAACGTACGGTTACTAAGTTCAAGCCCTTTCTTGTGGGCAAATATCATCAGACACACGAATGCATAGCAACATATTCATAAGCACCACTCTATTCCTTAGCGGCGTTCTGATCAACATGAAATGGAAACATTATATTTCTTGTTCACAGCAATAGCGTGATTTAGAGTGGCTTAGGAGTTAGCATTGTTGCCTGTGAGAAAGACACTAAAGGGCGCTAACGGGACTTGAACCTCGCTCCGTCAGCCTACCGCTCCAGCGCGTAACCCACTCTGCCATCTTCCGCCCCATACGTCCATAAACAACCACTTTCAAACTGGTTCTTGGAATATCAAACCCAAACTACAATGGACAGAAATTTGGACACGACTTCTCACTTTGAAGCAACCAGTGCCAAATGCATTATTATAGTTGGCTAAGAAAGTGATTGATTGATTGATTGATTAGTTGGTTGATTGGATGATTGATTAAGCGAGCAGGAGAGTAAATAAGTGAATGAGTGCGAGAGTAATTGAGCAAGTGATTGAGCAAGTGACTGAGTGATTCATTGACTAATTAATCGATTGCGTGATTGATTGATTGCATGATTGCATGATTGATTGATTGATTGATTGATTGATTGATTGATTGATTGATTGATTGATTGAACTCATACTAACCAGTCTGAGTCTCGTAGTCTCTGCAGATTATTGTTCTATTTCTGGAAGCAGGTTTCTGCTGCATATCCGCTTCCTGTCCATTGGGTTCGTACTGTACTCCCACCGTTACCTGATTACTGTTGAAGATAGCCTTTCGCTAACAGAATTTCAAACACAAGCTAGAATATTAGCTTTGAAGGTTCGCAGTGCACACGTATTATGCAGTGAAAATCTTTGACATTTCTGCAGCAGGCAAACACCAAAATCATTTCAAACAGATCAATTTCAACCCAGTCGATGTGCCACCTAAGCAAACAGCAAAGTAAACTATTAACGACCAATTGTTTTAATTGATTTGGGTCTTTGGGGCAGAATTATTAGAACCTAGCAACGTACACCAATGACGTACTAACATCTGCTGTTTCGCTCCTTCACTCATTCCGAAATCCATTAAACTGTTAAGGCCTAAATTTGAAATGTAAGGGCCACACGCACCTTCAACAAATCAATTGACTTCCTATACCTATGACTATAAAACCCGGGGTGTTCAAATAAATTTCATGAAGGGCCAGATTTTTTGTATTAATGGTGCCCGAGGGCCTGGTTCAAAAATTTTTACTTAACGAAAATATAGTTCATAAGTAATAGACAACAGGCAAGTTGAAAACAAAGCATTTAAATAATATGTTTCGTGTATTTTATAAAAATGCTATTGACCGTTTCAGTATCTTCGCGGGCTATTTCACAGCCGCTGGCGGGCCGGATCTGGCCCGCGGGCCGCCAGTTGAATATCTCTGCTATAAACTATTGTAAATCATGAAACTTTTCTTTGATTTTGCACATTACTCTCAACTTGAGAGTTAGATCAGTGGCCTTGTTTTGTGGTGACAGAGAATTTCTTCAAGCAAACTTAATTTAAAATCATTATAGCAAACAACAAGCTAAAATTATAGCAAAACGGCTAAGTTTGGGAATAGGTCGGTTACACGGGGCAACCCAGAACTGTGGAACTCACTACCGAACTATGTCACAAACTCTGACTCTCTTACTTATTCACCATCGGCTAGACGTAGTATTGTAAAGCGCTCTTGTCTTTGGCCATTTTGCCATGCTTATTGCGCTATAGAAATCGTCAAGCTAATAATAATAATAATAATAATAAAATAATAATAATAATAATAATAATAATAATAATAATAATAATAATAATAATAATAATAATAATAATAATAATAATAATATAATAATAATAATAATAATAATAATAATAATAATAATAATAATAAGCCACACAACAGACCTTGCTAGGAGCGCATATGCTTTTCGGTGACCATTTGTGAACAGACGGATAAGGTGTTCCATTTTTTTCAAATGGAGGCAAGGCCATCGCTTGGTACATCCCTGAAGTCTCCATCGCATCATCTGGACCGTACTGGACTGCTGGATATGCGCTGGACATGGGATACTGAACGTCGAGCAGAGTAAATCCAGGCGGTAGGGCGTGCGACGTACCGAAGGCCTGAGCATCCGGTACTGCCTGAGAAATGTACTGGTGCTGAGCGTAACTCTGTACTGGAATGTACTCACTGAGATCGTTCCACGACAGACTTTGTGGTGGAAGAATACATCTCTCTTGAAGGAAACACCACAAGACGACGCATGGCAGTCATGGTTATTTCTAGGATTATCAATTGGGGGGGGGGGTTGTCCGTAATTCTGGGGGTCCCCTGCTAAAAGAAGTCTGGCAAGCAAAAAAGGTCATCCCGTAGCTGAGATTGGGGGGAGGGTGTCGGTCTCAAATTGTTAGTCGGATAACATGTAAGAAAATATATAGGAATATCTCAGCAGTGGCAGCAGCAGCATAAAAATCTGCCCTCTGTCTATGAAATCAAGTGGCAGCAGCACGTATTCTCTTCGATATGATGCTACCTACTCCCCTCCCCGCCCCAAAAAAAAAAAAATCTCATCAACGGTTTGGTGCAAATCCCACGACCGGTCCTAGCCAGAATAGGGGGCCTGCCAGTCCTCCGCCCCTGGCCCCCGCGCCGATAAATATAAATGTCGACGCTTGAATTTTCTCCTAGTTTGGACCGACTGCCAGGGGCGAAGCCAGGAATTTTATTGTGGATTATAATGTGACTGGGGTTATAAATCTTTAAAAACTTTAAAAATCTTAAAAACACATTAAAAACTTTAAGGTAGACTGATTTGGAGGGTATATATATATACCAATATACTCCCCGTTGCTACGCCCCTGCCGACTACATATATGGTATTTCAAATAAGAATTAATTATCATTGATGAGAATCAATTGAACCAATCCATAAGATTTTCTAAAAGCTAACCTGAAAGACAATAACTCCTCAGTCCGTTTGAAAGCTCTGAATTCTGCAGGTATGGTGGCCTACCTGGCCCTTCCCACGTTGCCGATAGCCTATGGTTAGAACACAGCACCGATTGAATTCATTTATTTGCGCTATCAGTAGGTCTGCTGGACGCTGTCAAGATGGAACGCTTATAAATATATTTAGCAGCAGTATGATAAGTCAGCGTGAATTCGGTATACGCATTTATCTCATCAATATTATAATTAACCATTATTATCAGCAAGAGATACCCGGCCTACTTGGCGCTGTGCGATCGGTTCCCGTCAGAACACCGAAGTTAAGCAACGTCGAGCGCGGTTAGTACTTGGATGGGTGACCATCCCGGATTCTAGCCGTGGTGCCGGCGGCCAACCAAGCCGTTCATCGCTTAGGCGTCGATAAATTCGTAGCAGCGTTAAGCTGCGAAGGGTAAAACGTGGGTCTAGAGAAAGTAATGGCAACCTACTCTAGATTAATGGCGCAAGCCACCTGCGTTGCTGCTTGCCTAGTAACCGGAGTTCAGCACTGGCCCCAATGCTCGAAAATCGAGTATGGGACTACCTTTACCTTTTATCAGCAAGAGATAAGAAATTCAATCCGAATTTTCGACGACGGCATATTCGCAGAGAAAAATCGACAATCTGATAGGTCAGAGTTGTTTGGGAAGTTGGCGGGGTAGCCATGCCTAACTGGGTACCTATAGCTACGACCCAGCGCATATATGACAGACCGCCTTTAAGAGTCCGATACACTTTAAAATGCATTGGAAAATGAATCGAAGAAGAGTACCTAGGACCAGCAAGATCAATTGCTATGACAGGCAGTGGCGGCTCTAGGATTTGTCAAGTGGGGGGGAGAACGTTGGGGTGGCAACTTCTAATCATGGGGCCAACCATTTGTTGTTTAATGTATGTAGCGTTAAGTATAGGTCCCAACTGGGGGACCACTGGGGGGCCAGGCACTCAATACGGGGGCACGGGCCTCCTCCCTGCCCCCGCCCCCCCCCCCCGGTGGAGCCGCCACTGATGACAAGGACCTCAACGTCAGTGAAATATCTATCCACAGGAGGACAGAAGGAAGGACAGAGGGTGACTGATTGTTGAGGAAATAGCCAGAGACCGGAAAGAGTGGAGCGAGGAAAGGGCAAATAAGGTCTCGCCTATTAGATACTCGGACTTTAAGGTTACACACAAGTTATAAGTATTTAGTCTAAAGATTAGTATCAATGCTTATTATTACTGCCGCGTAATAAGTTGATACTTACAGTATCTAAATACTCATACAGTAACTGGTGGTGCGTCATCTAAACGTCCGTTACCTAATCGGCGGGACTTAGTTTTGTTTTCAAGTAGGTCTACTTCAATGTCGTATAATAGAGAAATCACTTCCAAACGGCGATAACGTACATGAGAAATCAAATCAAATTGATACAAGCATCCAAAAATGATGATAACGTGACATGAACATCTAAAAAATTTTGAAATCAAATTGATACAAGTTGAAATCCTGAAGTGGTTAAATTAGATCCGATTTTTCTTTTAAATTTCAACTACTCACCGTGGTCTCGAATGGAGAGTGTCGTGACTAATGATTGGGTAGGACGCTGTTGCATAGTTTGGCGACCTAGAACATGGAACGTGGACCGTGCGATGTCTGCCAGCAATCGATGCAGGCTTCAACGTCGAACCAAACAAGCAACTCTTCGGTATGAAACTTTTGGCCTCTGCAGAGAGCTGCTGGTCCTGAAAGAATTCAAAATACCGAACATACAGTATAGGCCCATAGCAATGTAATGATACGTAATATAAAAGGGATTAATATAGCACCTCTTTTATTTCTAGACAGATGTGCATGACCGAACGCATTTTCGCAATTACATCTGTATAATTGGAATAGATTTTAAAATGTGGTGGCCACCGATTTCTTAATTTCCAGCGCGTGTTTTGAGTGGTGCTTTTTTATGCATGAGACTAATAATAATCCTCTGTACTGCTGCTCATCATCAGTGGTGTAGCCAGGGTTCCGGACTTATATAGCGCCACTTGATAATGCATATCGAGTAAAACAAGACTACATAAGAACCAGGTCAAATCTAGCCGAATCAGGTCTATGGTGGATAAGCGATTCAAAACACATTTCATACCTAGAAAATGAAAAAGTTTTTCCTGTTTTCTTAAAACCCCTCGTCCAGAATAGGAGAACCGACATCCCTTAATTTGAGACCCCACACTCCAACACCCTCCAATTTCAGCTATTGGTTTACTGATTCTTGTCAGAATTTTTACTATGGGACCCCGGAATTAACTGCACCCCCAAATTGATAATCCTGAAATTCATAGACTTCCCCATTTTACAAATTTTTTAAACTGACTGATGTCTGTTCTCAAACATCTAAGATGTATTCCTTTCTTCTCAAAATCTGAAAATGCAATAACGTCTCACATTATATATAATTTATCTTATTAATCGTCATATATATATATATATATATATATATATATATAGTCTAAAAGGTCATGAACCAGAATCACTGAATTTGTCTTTAAGTGTAGGCCTATAGAGTAGGCCTATAATTCGTGTGTCAACAAATCTGTTTGCAAACTTTTGTACGGATCATATGATTAAAGGTATATGAAATATTTGGAAAGAAATAGCTAGCATCTCAAGAGCATCCATCGAATACATGTGAACAGCATTTGAACTGAATACCTTAGACAGCAGAAGAATTTCGTTTCTTCGTGGGTGTCCACAAAGTTACAGGTGAACCATAACCATAATTAACGCACAGGTACGGCGTTCCCGAACCTGTTTTTGTTGAGTAAAAAAGGATGAGTTCCCAAACCTTTTTCCTAGAAAAAAAGCCCTGATTGTCCATGTGAACAATTATCCTATGAGCGATTGTCCATGTAAGCAATTCTCCTATGCAATTGTCCTATGAACGATTGTCCATGTAAGCAATTCTCCTATGAGCGATTGTCCATGTTAGCAATTGTCCTATGAGCGATTGTCCATGCGGGCAATTGTTCTATGAGCGATTGTCCATATGAGCAAAGTGCAGTGAGATCTTGTGAGCGATCGTCCTATAAGCAAAGGTCCAGCTATAAAAATTCCTCTCTCAAAAGCCTTTACTACATCTCCTAAACGGCATATTTATGGTTTTATTATGCTGGAAGTGTGACGTCACGGTGGTCCTTACTCCTTACCCCCTCCCACAGTCACAAACTGTCACACATCCTTAGAGTCCATTCTTCTCCGTCCAGCGTGACTTACGTCATGGACAGTCCCGTACGAAAGTTTAGTTTATTTCTTCTTCGTCATATACATATTACATACAGTCATTTCATAATACAGTAATTTCAAAGAAGTCAAATAAAAAATTTCAACAAATTAACACAGACAACTTTAATCTTAACTAGTAGAGACATCATGTTAATACAGTACTTGAAAGAAACGAGGAAATAAAGATACTAAAGGATCGGTAACCCCGTAAGGAAGTAACGAAAATTTATTATATGTGGTATATTAAATACTAGCAGACACAAATAATGCATGATTATTAAAACAGTGGTGAATAATTCAAAACAGATTAACCAGTAATTTCATATTAGAATTTGGATCAATAATTTCAATAAAGAACTAGTGATTTCGACGATAATACAGTAAAAGTTTAATATAATCGTATCGGTTATAATGACTCTGGTGCGTCATATGCCGTTCTCTGTAAAACAAATCACGTTTCAAGCAGCGTTTGAATTGGGTTTCTACGCTGTTAGCCTGCATGAGTGAAACGCAGGTCAATAATAATAACAATAACAATATATTTGCTGAGTAGCAGTTGAGACTAGAACGCATTCGTCGTTTGACTCTCCAAATTATTCGAGTCCTGCGTAGCGAACGACTTCTGTTTATTATTCGCAATAATCTTTTATTGCTTGACGACCGAGAAAAACGAAGCAGATCGGAGGGAAAATTAGCTTTGAAAATTAGCTCCAACTGGATAGCACACAGTGTGTGAGAAACTAACAGATTATATCAGTGGTTCTCAACGTGGGGCGTACGCCCCACCGGGGGCGATTTCATTATTTAGAGGCAGGGTGCGATTTGTAACCTGGAGCAGTGCGGGGGATATGTCGAGTTTGGGGGGATGTAGTTGTTGGAAACTGTAGCAGTGGGGGGATGTAGTGGTGGGGGATGTAGCAGTAGGGGGATGCAGTTGGGCAGTGGGGGGAAGATTCCCCTCTTCCCCCGCAAATCGCGCCCTGTTTAGAAGGGAAATTGGGCAATTTCAATGTTTAAAATTTTTAGAACAGGGTAATTAAAATGACGATTGTTAAAGAACTTATGGAATATAGATTCATAGAAGAAGCTTTTATTACTAAATGAGTAATGTATATCAATGCAATTCAGTTCTGTTTTGCATGTTTAGTATATGTCATTGCTGTTTTTCATATCATTTCATGTTATTCCGATAAAAAAATTTTCTGTGATTGTTTATGTGCGTGTATCGCGGGGGGGGGGCATAAGGATTTTAAAACGACTTTGGTGGGGCGTGGCCTAAAAAAGGTTGAGAACCACTGTATTATATCATAGCGTAATTTTATACTCAATTCTGGCCCGAGGTCAGCACCCGTTCGAGTACGGGACTAACTTTGACTTACTTACTACTTACTAATCGGTCACTCAAGCGGATAGGAGGACCATAATTTATCAGGGTCAGTGGCGTAACCAGGGTTAACAATAACAGCAGCAGCATCAATAACAACAACAACTATGATAATATACTGACTGCACTTCTATAGCACCAGTTCTAATACCCAAGGGATCGATGGTACTTCAAATCCATCCGCAAAAGACCAGGTCATTCCAGAGATCAGTCAGAGGGAAACAGCAAGACAGACTATGGAGGAAATGCTAGTTGGAAGAGATGTGTTTTAAGCCTAGATCTGAAAATACTCAGTTTATTGAGTACCGCGCCCTAAACGACCCTCATTGCCCGACATATCTCTCCGAGCTGATCGTGAGAACTACAGCGATCGAACGTCGTTCCATACTTCGATCCGGACACAAGGCTCAACTGGTTGTCCCTCCTCCTCTTCGGACAGCGGGTCTCGGAGACAGATCCTTCCGGCGTGGCAACCCTGCTTCGTGGAACCTGCTCCCGAAGACAGTCACAACTGAGTCACTCCCTGAGCGGTTCCGGAAGCAGTTGAAGACGCACCTGTTTAACAGCTTGTTTTTGTAAAGCGCTCTTGACTTTGCCTGATTGACATGTTTACTGCGCTTAAAAAAATTGTCTTGATAATAATAATAATAATAATAATATTGGAAGATCTGAGATCTGAGAGAGAGAGAGAGAGAGAGAGAGAGAGAGAGAGAGAGAGAGAGAGAGAGAGAGAGAGAGAGAGAGAGAGAGAGAGAGTTGCAGATTTTTGACCCAGAAATAGAAAAAACCCTCTCTAACCAATTTCAATGTTGGTTCTAGGTACGGCCTACATTTAACAATGAATCGGCAAACATTGTTGAATGACAATAAATATACTCAAGTTGATTTAACATATAGTTTAAATATTGAGGTTGGCCAGACTGCAGTATTTTAAAAACCAGAAGACCAGTTGTGAATGTGGTTCTCTATTCTACCGACAGCCAGTGTAACTTGTGAAGAACAGGTTAGATATGATCGTGCTTACGAGTTTTTGTAATGGCCCTAGGTTGCGGACAGACTAATTTTGATTAACTGAAATTTGTCAAATTTAAAGGAATGTATGTCTTCAAATTCCGAAATAGGGTGAAAACATCGGCGTTTTCAGTTGAAAAATGAAGAAGATGATGATGATGATGATGATGATGATGATGATGAAGAAGAAGAGGAGGAGGAGGGAGGAGATCTATTTCTATGTGGACATGTTTTGGAAAATTCTTTGGATCTGCCTGACCATTTCTAACAAAGCAATTTTAGTCAACCCTTCGTGTACTGCACAAATCTAAAATTTCACAGATTGTTTAAAGTTTAAATCTGGAATATTTGCAAGTGGTAATTATAGATTAATCGTTGGTGTAAGATCCAGTGAACATGATCGTCGGCTTCCAGGGAATATTTCATACCCCCCTACCAACCTCCAAACCCCCTCCCAATTTGAGGTCGACACCCCTCCCCCCAAATTTGGTAATGCGACAATGGAATGCATACAAAATGCATACTAATTAGCTCAGAACACTCCCCCCCAATGGAGAAGGACCCTCCCAACCTGTATTCTAGGATGACCTTTTTTGGCTTGTCAGCCTTTTTCGGGCAGAGACTTAAAAATCCCGACACCCCTCCCCAGATTTTCCCGACATAACCCCCCCCCCCCAATTCAAAATCCTAGAAATAACACCGTCGGCTACTGTCAGGGCGATAGGGCCTAAACTGTCGTTGATGATCTTTTTTTCAATGTTCAGGGAAAATATCGCCATGCTGATTTAGCAGCAAATTAACATTAGGCCTACAATGATGTAGGCCTAAGTACATTTACTCAGGCAACGCAGGTCTGATTTTCGCAGTGCTGACCAGCAGTCATCTCTACTCTTTCTAACATCGCCGAAAAAATTATCGTGACTGTCACTGACAGGTACAGCAAGATCAGATAACCAACAGCTATGCATAGTCCTGTTGGGATTCCACGCTCATTGGCTATCTCTTACGGCAAATTAATAGACTAAATATTGCTTTAAAATGATTAATGTAGGCAGTGGCGGCTCCACTATATATTGAGTGCCTGGCCCCCAGTGGCTCCCCAGTTGGGACCCTATACTTAATATATATTAAACAACAAATGGTTGACCCCCATTATTAAAAGTTGCCACCCCAACGGCCCCCCACTAAATAGAGTCGCCATACTATATATGTTAACCTGTAGCAATATAGAGTAATTACGGGTTTATATAATATTTATTTTATTTTATTTTTCTGCATGAGCACTGTTCTTGTGATTTATGTTGTTCTATGATGTTTTGAGTTGGAAATAAACTCGGAAATTAAAACTCCAACGCCTAGTTATTCCCAGATCATCAAAATCATCATCTTTCCGCCCAAAGATTTAAACACACAACGCGTCCATAAAATGTGAACGTATTTGCAGTGGATTGCTTTTAAAACAAGAGCAAAAATACAAGACTTACCTTCAGCTGTGTCGTGCCTGTATTTATTTCCATACCTAATTGGATCCCTTGAACACAGAGAGGCCTAAGCTCTAGATAGGCCTAATCCCCGTTAAGCAACTGGCATAGTTTCCTTGCGACCCCAGAATGAAATCCGCAATCAAACCCAATAATCCGTGCATAGATTCTCCTAGTCTTCACCTACATCTGAATTCGATATAATTAGACAACGTCGGTTTTGTACGTGTACGCGATCGAAACGATGCCATTATTGTTTTGTACGCGAAAAACAACAACGACACAGATCAAAAACGAAACCAAACGTTGCGTTGCGAACGAAAAATTTGTTTCGCTAGATTTTCCGCAAGCGTTCGACGCTGTTAACTAGCAACGATTTCCTATTCCGCGACGAAGCGCAATTCGCCAGAACGGTCTCAAGGCTACTGCGAGAGACCGAACGAACTGACTGCGTTTGGCGGCTGCCCGGCTACCATAATTCTGTTGACGCCGTTGATATGGCAATGCGAACGAGGCGAACAAGGACACTGGACAAGACAAGAGGACGGCATCCGTCGTGCAACGACAGATCCAAGCAACCTGACCATTAAGAGATCACGGTCGCTAATTGCCAGCAATCAACGTCATACATGTATATATACATATACATATATATATACCTATATATATATATATATATATATATATATATATATATATATATATATATATATATATATATATATATTGCCAAGGTAGCTAAGGGTAAACCTATTGATTTCTTTAAGGACTATGGCTCGCCTATTTCGTCGCTACATACACTGCGGCCGTGTGTTGCCAGCGAATAGTGTTTCAGGCTGTGCAGAGGCCTGACTACGGCCCATGCGCCTGTGCTATATAATGTATTCTCTAACAAAGAAGTCCTGCCCCATGTTGCCAGTTGCTTCGAAACCTTCCGTGCTCCGGGCGACGCTAACTAAATCTGATAGCGCGTACTTGACAACTTACGCAATTGGTTGCGCCGTCCGTAACCTGGTGCTCGAAGGGTTTGAACAGGGCGCATTATTCTTAACACGTCTGTTTTTAATATAATATCATTATAATGCGCCACCGTAGACGACTCTAAGCAGGCGATGACTTGAATAGGTCAGAGTTATTATTATACAAAGCGAACGAGCGAGCATAAGTCATTATTGAAGCGTAAGCCTAAGTAAACGCTATCTTGCGACTCACAACAGTAGCAATTTAATCAGCAGCCCTTAACCCCTTAACCGTGTATTTAACTGTAACTCAATGTAAAATGGACGGATATATCCTGGATCTCCAGTTAAGGGGTTAATTTTACTTGGTCGCTTGATGATGCGCTGGTATCTAGGTTCTCACACAGGGCAGATCCTATTATGTAACTATGTAACTAATGCAACTTCAATCAAGACTGACTACATTATAAATGTCAATGAAACGATGCATGGGCAGGCGAAATAACAAGACAGATTATAGAAAAAACATCGGAGAGGGCAAAGAATGAGATTACACAGCAAGACCACAACGTGAATGAATGGATGGGTGAAACATAGTGGTTCTCACGCAGGGCAGATCCTACTGAACCACTCTAAACCCTATTATTATTATTATTATTATTATTATTATTATTATTATTATTATTATTATTATTATTATTATTATTATTATTATTGTGTTTAGTAAGGCTGTGGTCTTTTCTCTCTTTATGGACGATCCTATCCGCCAGCAGTAAAGTTAAAACAATCGAAAGAGAAACTCTATAAACTACTTAGGATTTTCCAACAAACTAGAATTCTGGGTTTCGGTTTCGGTGTCCCAATGGAAGAGCAAATCAAGCGATAAGAGACGCAGCGCCTCTGATTTAGTAAATTATTTAATTAAATTATTTAATTAAACCGCTTCATGTCCTAAATAGCACGAATGTTCATCACCAGCCTTGACAATTAACTATACTGACCAATCTCATAAAGCAACCCCAAACTTTAAACTTTAAAATAACGGACGAACAGCATCAACAGCCCCTGGAAATAATAAGTCCATAAAATGTGAGGCAAAACTTTCTAAAAAAAGGCTGGACATACACATAAAGCCTGGTTCATAAAGCCACACACACACACACACACACACACACACACACACACACACACACACACACATAATATATATATATATATATATTTAAGAGGTTTATGATATATATATCCTCAAAATGTCGATGTGCCTCCTCCTTCCCCTATTTTGGAACCCTGACTACGCCACTGGTGAACGGATAAAACATGATATTAAACTTATGCAAGCGTAACCCTCTGTCTCACATTGTTTGACACGAGATAAAATAATCTGGAATGACGTTTACTCTACTGTACATGTACATTTATTTCTAGGCTTGCATAGATTCGTTACATGTGCAGCTGTAAACGTAGACCAAGGCAGGGTTTAATCTAGGCCGTTTCCGGAGAGGAAACTTGCCCTTCCCCCCGGAAATTTCAAATTACCCCCGGAAATTTTGGCATACTACATCAACTAACAGCAGACCCCTAGCAGAATTCCCCCCGGCTTTGTCAGTTCCCCCCTCCGGAGTCCAGGAGTCTAGGTTAAACACTGGACCAAGGTGAAAGGCCTATAGACCTAAGCCTATATAATCGTAAAACATTTATAAGTTATCAATATATAGGAATTCACTCCTTGACATTTCTTGACTGTTCTAAATGACATACGTAAGTGTATTTTGAAGATTATTTGATGAAACACGCACTTGATTACTTATCTATATCGACGCGTATAACATGTTTATAGGCCTATACACTGTTTTCGAAAAACAGAGAACCCTTTGATAATCACGAAAACCAATTTCAATTATTTATAAATTTTATTTATTCCATACCTTTCCTTTCTAATATGAGATTAAATTGAACATGATCTTCGTTTGACAGCATTTCGTTTGTCAGCGCATTCGGTAACGTAGAAAATGACGCCAATCGATATAAATGAACGGAACACTGAAGTCTGTGACAGCCAATCGCAAAATTCGCAAGCTGCTCAAACAGAGTAAACGGATTCTAATGAGATATTGCGCAAATGACACGGATAGATGTCTCTTTGTGTGCCTAAGATTTTGTCTAAATCGGTGCAGATTCGAGGTAGTTATTGTGACATGTTTTGGGGTCCCTTTTTCGGACACAGTGTAGTATATATATATATATATATATGTGTGTGTGTGTGTGTGTGTGTATGTGTATGTGTGTGTTTGTGTGTGCGTGCCTATATACTGTAATTCTCTTTGGTATCAGGTAGATTTGTGAATAAGGCGGCGTACTTATAAGAGCAGGTTATCGGCTGTCGCAATCTTCAGATTTTCATATCAAAGACTAAACAGACTGAACGTCGACATACTGTGGAGAGCTAGCTATAGTCATATTTTATCACCACTTGCTGTATATCTAGATATTTAGTACTTGACTGTTTTGGCACATCCAGAGCACTCCTGCGAACAATCAGTGAATCTGATCAGTATATACGCCCAATAGATGTACGTCATGGACTCCGATATATATACAAGAATCTGCTATGACGAATTCGTTAGGGGCTGTCCATTAATTACGTCAGCAAAATAGTGGAGGAGGGGACAGTTGTTGACAGGAGAGGAGGGGTCAAGAGAAATTGGCGTCAACAATTTCACTTTTTACGAATAATCAAAAAAATGGAAAATTTCACGAAATACTCTTTATTACAACGATGAAAAGCATGACAAGCAGAAAAGTAATCATTTTGGCACTTGAGCAAAAAATGGGGGCAGGTCATCACCGCACAAAAAGTAATAACCTTCAAAACTGTTAAGGGGAACCAGTCACTGATCTTAGAGGGAGTGATGTAAAAAGTTTTTGAAATAATTATAGCGGGCTCATCGAAAGCTGACAGTTGTTGACAATGGTGAGGGGTCAAAAATGTCCCCAAAATTGCTGACATAATTAATAGACAGCCCCGTAGAGGAGGTTATCTAATCCAATAAATTTCAATCCAGTGACGAGCAACTAACAATTCAGTGTTGGAGTTGTGAAATTTGAGCTGGGGGGTTGAGGACTGAAATTCAATGAATGCCAAAAACTGTATGTACCCGATATGCGATTTTTGGGAGGTTGCAAAGTTAGCTGGGGGTTCCACCTCACCCACCCACCCACCCCACCCACCCCCACCCTCCCGGCAACTTCAGCACTGTAACAAACCAGAGGCCTGCCTATGGTATTTGGCGCCCACGACAGGGGGTCAGAAAATTTCAAAATCTAGCATAACGCTCACATTTTCGACCGCTATTTATTTCAGAGCGTTGCAGTCTATCTAATTTATTTATAGTCGGTATTATTATTATTGCGTTCAAAAGTAATGTTTTCTATTTTAGATTCATTGGATGCAGAATTTTTACTCGACGCGTTTAATAACCAAGCAACAATATATGACACGCAAAATTATTTCTTCTTGTCAGTGGCGTGGCCAGGATATCCGGAAGGAGGGGGATTTGGTTTTCGGTAACTTATGACCGCGACCAACTTTGGAAAAATCTTGACAAGCAAAAAAGTTTTGTTTTGACACCCCAAAATCGCGTCCCAAAATTAAATATGCATAGAAACTCATTACAAATATTTTGTTTTCGGCAGTCGAGGGGGTTTAACCCCCCCTTGCTACGCCACTGCTTCTTATCCCTTCGAACACCTACTGACAAATTAATTAATGCAGCAGAATAATACTACAGTATGTATAAGAAATTCGGCTGCCACTGCGAATTTTATAAACGCATCTTTAAATTCTTAAAAAGGCTCATCTTATTAGGTCGAGATCCTAACTACTACAGAAATTGATACAATATAAAGATATCTGGTAAAAAGAAGCTCGACATATATAGTTTCTTTAGTTTTTGTCTCATACAGTAGTTGACAAACGAGTGGATACAGAAATTGTCCGTCCAACATCGAACAATGCATACTAGGAGTATCCAGATTCCAGAACAATCTCTATGGTCACTGATCTATGCCCACCAGCAAGAAATCTGCTTCTCCCATTGGCGTCTATTAATAGACAACAATGGTTTCTATGGTTTCTGTCCACCAGTGGGCGGAGCAACCGGACTTTGTTGGTAAACACTGGATACCCCTATAGTCTCACAGTTTGCATTCACTTAAAATCGAGAGGCCAGGATATTTCGCCTGCCGTGGAAAATTACGATAGTGATGACAAACGCTAAATTCCAGGTCTTATGGCATGACCAGTTCCTCCAGTACGTGACGGACGAGACTTTCTTCTACAATCTATCCATGGGCGTCGGGACGGGGTGCAAGGAGGTGCACCTGCACCCCTAAAAATAATTAATAAGTTCATAAAAATGTGGAACAATACATTCGAAAAAAGGCTGACATAAACATACAGCCTGGTTCATAAAGCCACACACACACACGCACATATATATGTAATTATATATATATATATATATATATATATATATATATATATATATATTACATGTCGCACCTCCGTAAAAATTTCTGCCCACGCTGTCCGCTGTCTGATAATAATAATAATAATAATAATAATAATAATAATAATAATAATAATAATAATAATAATAATAATAATAATAACAATCAAGCACGATTCTCTTTGGACGTGACCCAGATGAGAGACTGAGAGTGGTCTTCGATGATTTGCTTGACTCTGGCGTAGACATCTGTCGGAGAATCAGCGCTGGCGACAGCTGCAACATGTTGCATCAGAATCGTCAATAACACAAATCGAACGACGCAACCATGTCCATTATACTTTCATTTATACAAATAGTGATAAAATTTGTGGCCTCAACCAATTAGATTGCTGTCCCCGCCGATCTGACTGACCGTTCCTGCTTGTCCTGGTTCTAATTCGGCTTGGATCTGATGCACCATCAGCTGATGCCTTAGACATTATGATATTGCTTATCGGGTTGTGTCGAGGAGGTTTAGCGAAGGGGTGGCAAAATTTAGAAGGGGCGGCAAAATCAGCGGCGACGACCTTTTATTGCTTGTCAGCTATAGTAAGAGCAAATTGGGGTGGCATTTTTTCAGGAGCCATGGGCGGCACAAGTGCACGCTACGCCACTGGAGAGGGGGGGACATTTCGTGTTTCATTCACCATTATGCCTTGCTACGCTCCTTCCATATGTATTGATGCATGCCGTTAACCCCTTAACCGTGTATTTAACTGTAGCTCAATGTAAAATGGACGGATATATCTGAAATCCCCAGTTAAGGGGTTAAATGTTTGAAAGGGAAGAAAGTATAGGCCTACGACACTCGCTAATATATTTATTCACGTCTTTATACTAGCTTTTCAACCTTTCGCCATGATGAGAAAAATAGGCAAACAGCATTTCTGGGGGGAGGGGGGAACATGTGCCCGTATACAGGTGATCCGCACCTGTAAGAAATGTTTATGCTAATAAAAAGATTTGCGTCGGTATTTATCAGGGAAGATAACGACTTCTTTCGGGGCCGGTGAATCGCCTATGTCTTTGATCTCGTAAAGTGTAACCGCAAACCGCAAACTTGGACCTAGGTCACTGATCAAGGAACTCGCATGGGCCATATACATATACATATACATATACATATATACATATACATATACATATACATATACATTATACATGTACATATATATATATATATATTTGTTTCTCATATGACCATCGGGTATAGTATATATATATATATATATATATATGGTATAGTATATATATATATATAGTACATGCATATATAGTACATGTATATATATATATATATATATATATATATATAGAGAGAGAGAGAGAGAGAGAGAGACAGAGTACATGTTTCTATAGTAACCGACTTGCAATCACGCACTCGATGTCTATATTTAGAAGCGCTGGAGTTTTCGTGAAAATCAAATCAAGCAGCGTCTGGATACCCCCTCCCCCTCCCCCTCCCCAAATGGCCAAACAACTGAAGCCCTACAAGTCTAGACCTATCAGTAGGTAACCAGGTTCTCGAACGTGCTTGCCTACATGAGCAGGTTATCTGCAACTTTCAAATCTTCTTAACAGAGACATAGGCGACAGCTGTAAATATATAATCGCATTCTATCGCCACTTAGAAGTCCTAGACTACCGAGTGGCGCTATATAAATAAATAGCTAAGAGGAATTCTTCGCATACTGCATGCGCTGTACAGTAGTTAAGAACGCAGGAGAAGAAAGGAAGGGCGATTATAGTTAGTACTGACCGGTAAAGTACTGTCCGTACTCGTTGAAGAGTCTTACGGTGGCCGAGTAGACCTTTTTCGAAGCGTCTTCGGAAATCGGTTGATTCCATTGACTGCGAATAACATTCGCGGCGACATAATCATTTGCTTTTTATCATCGATGGAATAGGAGTATCCAGAACAATCTCTATGGTCACTGATCTATGCCCACCAGCAAGAAATCTGCTTCTGCCATTGGTGTCTATTAATAGACGACAATGGTTTCTATGGTTTCTGCTCACCAGTGGGCGGAGCAACCGGACTTTGTTGGCAAACACTGGATACCCCTAATTATATTTTTACCGCAAGCAAGTGACGCTATCGCCATACGTTGAATATTTAACGTAATATTGATGTAATTAATATGGCTTTCAAATCTTCTAAAATAGCTTTGAGAACGTATATACACCGTAACACTTGCATCGTTTACAAAGTTAAGACGGTGCCGCAATATCTAGATTTAAATTATATGATGATGTCTGCTTTTTGTTGTTGTTGTTGATGACGACGACGATGATTATGACGATCATCCGCCATCGTCATCACTGAACTTCTATAGCGCTATTTTATTAATGTTTTTGACTTCAGTCGATGGTCGTTTCTTGATTTGAGTCGTAATCCAACATTGTCGATGATTGATGATGATGTTGTTGTTGATGATAATGATGATGACGATGATGACGACAATGACAATGATGATGGTGACGATGACGATGAGAACGACAATGATAACGATGATGATGGTGATGATGATATCGATAGGTGAAGATACTAGCAGAAGATACTCAGTGGCGTAGCCAGGATTTCCGAAAGGGGAGTTTAAAAAATCGTCGATAACCGCCAATGGGGGTTCACCTCCAAAATCGCCAAAAATTGCCTCAAAAAATAAAAATTGCATGGGAATACATCAAAAAAATTCTTCCGCCGCCCAAGTGGGGTTTTAACCCCCAACCCCGTGGCTACGCCACTGAAGATACTAACCTAATATGCATCGGAGAGCTTGGTTTGATCAGGATGGTGATTGGATATATTTCGGCAGCGCACAGTCTAGGAATGGCGCCGATGCTCACGTCCAACAGACAATGTTTTCCCTACAAAGAAAAAAATAAAGAAATTAACACATTCAACAGGTCACATGTCTACACTCATCCAATGCAGCCATTCCATCGCTCAGTCGATCATTTTAGGCTATTAATATTGCAAAATTATTACAAAATTACCAAATTGCAAAAATAGTCTATATAAGCCTAGTTCAACTATAGATCTATATTAATATTATAAAATTTAAAAAATAATCTATATAGTTATACAGTTGAACTAGGCCTATATTAATATTAAAAATTACAAAAATAATCTATATGGGTCTAATAATAATAATAATAATAATAATAATAATAATAATAATAATAATAATAATAATAATAATAATGTGATTTAAAGTGGTTTAGGAGACCAAGTAAGCCTGTGTGAAAACCTATTATTTTTAGACCTATTATTTTGAGGTTTTTATCTAAGCAGGGTACCGGGTCAAGAGGCTCACCTGCCCCCTGAAATGGCTGGCGTGTATGGCCTGTCAGTTTTACCTGTGCGGCAACGTGTTTGATGGCTTCGGCGCTCATTCCGTACAGGTGGTCGTTGTAGACGCCCGCTTCGACAAACAGTCCGTTCTTGATGTCTCGTTCCATCGTCTCCTTCGATCGAACGAAGTGATAGTCTCTGCCGTCCACTTCGCCGCGGCGAATGGGACGCGTTGTGTCTGGAGAAAGAATGTTTTTTTAAATGCAAGAATTAAAAAACAGGGTATGTCCGATCTGCTAAGAGAGATGCCAAGAGAGATCATCATCATCATAATCATCATCATCATCATCATCATCATCATCATCATCGTCATCATCGTCATCTTCCTCCTCTTCTTCTTCTTCTTCTTCTTCTTCGATATTAAGTTTCTCCTTCTTCTTCTTCTTCTTCTTCTTCTTCTTCTTCTTCTTCTCCTTCTTCTTCTTTGATATTAAGTAACTGCAGTGGCGGTTCCAGGATTTCTTGGTGGAGGTGGGGTGGGGATTAAATGAATTCATAAGAAGTTGGTGGGGGATGAAAATAGAAGGGAAAAATCAATAAATGTCGCCGAAAAGGCTCACAAAAGGGATTTTCCCTGATTTTACTACACTTTACAAAAATAGGTTGACAAACAAAAAAGGTCATCCGCAATTTTCGCCGTAGTTTTATTAGACTTTCACCAAAAAAATAGGTTTCACTAGCGATAAAAAAGTCCGGAAGTCCTGTGGGGGGATGCGTCCCCGCTCATCCCCCACGTGGAACAGCCACTGAGCAACTGCATCGTTTCCTGCGTAAGTTAATACTGGTCGATTTCAAATGTCCATTTTTGACAGAAAAAACGCATTAATGAAAGAGATCGACAGTAGTCATAAGACTTACGCGGAACACAGCTTCCGAACTTGTTTGGAAATTCCGCGGTTAGGTCATCGTTGATTCTGTCCTTTAGCGGTCCAAATATGATGACAGGTCGCGCCAAAGAGTCTGACGACATAATACAAAAATGCAGACGATAACATTCAAGACCCTATCTATACAACCTTGACCATCACGGACTGCGGATCACGGACTATGGATTGAGACAGATTGAGCGCTCGCGAATAAGCTGGTGCACTGCGTCAAGCTTTCGGGCAGCGCTATAGAAGTTTCATGTCTACTTACTTATTTACTTACTTACTTACTTAGAGCTGTACATGTAAGCTTAAATGCGTCAATATTTCAACACGGTTTAATCGCGCGATTAATTTTTTTATTGCATATTGTCTAACGTTGTCAACTGTTTTATCAATGACAGGTTTTGCAGTCGTAGGGTCGCAGAGATGTCCCCATGTCCTAATCGTGTATATTATTATTATTATTATTATTATTATTATTATTATTATTATTATTATTATTATTATATTATACAGGACGATTTATTCGACGCCGTACGCATAGCTAAGGCTAAAGTCAAAGGCGTCTAACAACCAAAAGAAACTTGTGTATGACCCAATCTCTTGGTCTACCCCTTCTTAGGTTGCTCCCACGCTGATCTGACTGACCTTATACTGGCTTGACCTGGTTCTAACTCGGACTGGATTTGGTGCGCCATCGGCTGATGCCCAGGGCATTATGATAGTGGCGCCATAGAAGTTGATTGATTGCTTGATTGATTGGATACTATAACGTTCAATGCTAACGTTTCTCGAATGTTCCAAGCAGGGATATTTTTACACCCCCTAACAACCCCTGCCCCCAACAACCCCAATTTTAAACCGACATCCCAAACACCCCACCAACTCAGCTATGAGATGACCTTTTTTTGCTTGTCATACTTTTTGGGGCATGGAACCTCCAGAATTTACCGACAACCCCCACCCCCCAAATTGCTAATCCCAGAAATAACCCTGATTCTAAGAGGCATATAATTTAATCTACGCATACTCGATAGCTAGTCCGATGAAGAAATACAGTAAAGCATCGCTGGATCCGAGTTACTTACTCTGCAGTTGCACCACGGTTTCGTAAGACGCTGTGGGAAGAGTACGGTCTGAATTTTAACACACAAAATAATTGTAAGCAATGGTGGACGTCGAGCCTTTTACTTGTTGCAGTCTAGATTTCGCTTTTGAAAAACTGACTAAATAACAGTGAAAGCGCTTCGAATTATTACTCCCTATCCTACTAATACCGGTTATTAATCTATCTGCCGAAGGAAATAACTGAAGTTAAGTGATTAGTTTAAAGACATCTTATCCGCTATAGTTTTTACCCGCAAAAGATGCACGCTACGAAAAGACATCAGGGTCGTGGACTTGTGAAACAGTTTGGACGAGAAAAGGGCAGATTGAATAGGTCTTAAGAGTATTATTGCTACAGACAGATATCATCCCAACCTTCTGAGTTGATCTGTTGATGATTTTCTCCGTCCACTTGGAGTTTCTCTTTTGATTTCCCAATAGGCGTTCTACTACTCAATATGAAGCTTTTCCTTCTTTTGTTCCCGGAAGTCTATGAAAGCCAGGATTTAGGATGAAACAAAGATAAAACCATAGACAGCAAGAACTCTTGTTGAGGGGATGCAATGAGTTCTAGTTAGTTGGGAGATGCAATGAGTTTCTAGGAAGATCCCGCCAATTGTCAAAGGAATTATATGTAAACGGTTTAGAAGAAATCTGTAGATTTGATTTATAAAATTAATATAATGCTCAGAATTGACAATGTATAAAAGCCATTTTAGTCTGGTTGTACAAAGTCATCGTGCAAAATTGAGTTTTCTATTGCTGGAAACGAATTTGTCGATAACATTGTCTGTAGATATATATGTCCATATCTTTGTGGATATACATCGAGGCCAATCCGTTTAGACGATCATCTTTCATCGAAGACGCATTTTTGGCGGGCTAGTAAGGGGGGTGCATCCGCAGTCATCCCCAACGTGGACCCTCCCCTGTTTGCGCCTATGCATCAGAGTTTACCGGCAGGTAATTATTTTTATCGTTTCCTCACCCCTTAGCCGTAATTTTTATGGACATTATATCCGGGATCCCCAGTTAAGGGGTTCAGCAATCGAATGAACATGAAGATAACGATTGGTTTTATGGTCTTACCGTCCTCGTTGATTCAATGTCAGCGCTTGCTTCCAGCGATGGCGGTTCCACCCTGGTAGCAAATTTCATTTCGACTCTAAGAATAGCAAAATATCGATTACTTCTTTCGTTCGAACAGGCCTTAGGAGAAGGGGATGCAGCCGGTACATTGTCCCGGGGGGCCCGTGGAGCTCGAAGGGGCCCGGGTCCGGTGATGATGATGTATTAACAATACTCTGAACCCTGAAAACCAATCATGTTAAGCAGTGGCGTAACGTGGGGCGGGGGCACTTTGTTGACTGCCCCCGGCCCCCGGGCGGGGGCCCCAAAGAGGGGGTCTAAGCTTGAGGTTAGGTTAGGGTTAACCCTAGGTTAGGGTTAGGCTTAACCCTAACCATAGAAGTGAACGTGCCGGCGACTTTTTTTTTTTTTTGCTCGTCAGGGTAAAAAGGAGGCTGATGACCTTTTTTTTTTTGCTCGTCAGGGTAAAAAGGAGGCTGATGACCTTTTTTTTTTGCTCGTCAGCCCGAAACTTTGGAACTTTGGGGCCCCCATGACAAAGATGCCCCCCGGGCCCCCAAAAGTCACGCTACGCCACTGATGTTAAGTAATTAATGCCATAAAAAGACTGACACGCAAAAACGGTCATCTACTTTTTCACACACTTGTCAGGTCAGGGCAGCGGCTGCTCCACCGGGGGGCCAGGAGGCCCGTGCCTGCCCTCCAGTGGTCCCCCCAGTTGGGACCCTATACTTAATGCTACATACATTAAACAACAAATGGTTGGCCCCCATGATTAGAAATTGCCACCCGAACGCCCCCTTCACTTGCCAGATCTTAGAGCCGCCACTGGGTCAGGGACCCGTGACTATTTTTGGCACCGGGGCCCGGAAATTCTCTCGGCGGCCCTGCAGCTTTCGGAAGATTGAGTACACTGGGATTGTGAAAGGCGCAGAGTCTTTTGCGCTTTCTGGTTAGGTCCTAACTATTCAAAGCAGTGGCGGGTCTGCATTTTTTAAAGCCCCGGCACATGTTACAGATCAAGCGTGAAAAGTGGCGAGATGACCTTTTTTGCTTGTCAAGTTTTTCAAAGCTTTCCTCGGGAAACTTTGAAAACTTTGGCTGAAATCAGTGGCTATTCTAGCCACCTAGACATTGGGGGGAGGGGAGTTTATAATTTTTGGGGAATCAGACATTCGGAGGGTCATACTACTTCCCAAATTTCAAAACAAATGTTGGGGGAATTTTCAAACTTGGGGGGGAAGAATCCCTCTCAGAGAAGGCCTAGAATAAACACTGGCTGAAATGTTGGTTTTGCGTATCGATGCCTTTTTTCGTCTGGTAAGCAGCGCCACCTACCGTCGTCTGCTGGGGATGAGTCCGCTGCTTGCGCTGACGTCCGACCACGGAAGGATCCTTCTCGCCTGCCACCAATCGTCGTTCTGACCGGCGTTGACGACGTACAGAACGTCGCCGAAGCTGAAACTCAGACCCCTGCCCGGTCCGGGATCCGCCCGCGCGTCGTAGTCAAACAACGCTCTGAATAAAAATTAAACATACACAGAGCAACTATTCCACTTCCGACAATCAGTGGCGTAGCCAAGGGGGTTGGGGGGCTAATCCCCCTGGCTGTTCGACCAAATTTTTTAAAAAATTGATTATGTATCAATATAGTTAGTTTAGTTGTACGTGCTCGTATACTATATAGTTGAGTTATCGAAGCAAAATAACAGTTGACCTTTTGTCAATAATAATAATAATAATAATAATAATAATAATAATAATAATAATAATGTCAGAATTTTTACCATTGTTATTCGTGAAGCTGGGAATCACGAGAACCATGACCCCCTCGGAAAACCCTGGCTACGCCACTGCCGGCAATGTTGACGACGAATGCAGTTTAGATTTAAAATTCCACATACCCAGCATAATATAATTAAAGGTAAAGTTTTCCCCATGTACGGATTCGAGTCTTGGGATCGGTGCTGATCTCCGGTCTCTTAGGCATACGCCATTAACCTAGATTAGGTTGCCAGCCAAACGTCTAGGCCCGCGCTTTACTTCGCAGCGAACGCTGGTCCTCAATTTCACGTTACAACCGCCCCCCTAGCGAGTAAGGCTGAGTCGACCTTAGGGGCGCCTACGGGAGTTGAACCCGTTCCCATCAGCGTGCCTGCCCAGCGCGTAACCACTTCGGCCATCCATCTTCTTCCTACCCAGTATAATTACTGAACACCAATGGAATAGTCTACATCCAACAGAATCGAAAGTAAAAGTATCATCGCATACTTTATTTCAGGCTTTTATTTACGAAAAGTGTGACGTCGCAGTGATCTTTACTCCTCTTCCTCAGTGTTTAATCTAGACTCCTGGACTCCGGGGTGGAACTGACAAAGCCGGGGAAACTGACAAAAGCCGGAGGGAATTCTGCTAGGGGCTGCTGTTAGCCCATATAGCATGCCAAAATTTCCGGAGTGAATTTGAAATTTCCGGGGGAAAAGGGCAATTTTACCCCCCGGAAACGGCCTAGATTAAACACTGCTCCCCCTGTTACAAACTGTCACACTTTCCTAGATCCCATCCCGCCCCCGCCCCCCCCCTCGCCTCCGTCCCCTCTCCTCCCCGCCCCCGCCTCCTCGAGCGTGACGTACTTTATGGACGACCCCAACGGTCAATAAGCAATGCACGGAATGAAGAAGAGACGATTTTATTATAACATACTTGACGAAGAACGCCGCAGGTTGTTGTACTTGTTCCTCGATCGGTTGCATCTGCGCATACTGCCTCTGATGCTCTCGGACCAGGTTCTCCAAGCGGGCGAATTCTTTGACGAAAGACACATAATTTCATATACGATATATATTAACCAGGCGGCATAACACGACAGCGGCGGCTCCACAAGGGGCCCGGCCCCACATTGAGTGTTTCCCCCCAGTGGCTCCCCCTTTTGGGACCCTATACTTAATACTACACACCTAACAACAAATGGTTGGCCCCATGATTAGAAGTTGCCACCGCCCCACTTGCAAAATCCTGGAGTCGCCACTGTAACATGATAATCTAGAAATAGACCTAATGTCATAATCTAACCTAATAGAATCTTAAGCTTCTATAGCGCCATTTTATAATGCACTGACGCAATAATTAATTATTATTAGGGGATCATTAGTAATTTGATTGAATTGAAATATAATATATTTTAACGTTCATGTAAGTCAATTCAAATACGTGAGATTGTGCTTTTTTATTAATTTGATTGAGCGAGTGATTGATCAAATTACTGAATGAATGATTGAGTGATTGATGGAGTGATGGCGTGATTGATGGAGTGATTGATAGAGTGAGTGATTTATTTCAGAGGCGTAACCAGGAATTTGATTGGGGGGGGTATAATATGATTGGGAGGGGGTTAGATCTCTAAAAACTTTGAATCTTAAACAACACATTAAAAATTTTAAGGTAGTCTGATTTGGGTGGGGGTATATACCGATATACCCCATCGCTACGCCCCTGATTTATTTATTGATTAACTGAAAAGCAGGAGGCGCATACCTTCTGGCCTGTATTGAGCTGCAATAAGAGCTGCCTCTCCGACTGCCTTCAGGGCAACGGTCGCCTCTTGGTGGGTGACCTGACGAAGGTCGACGCCGTTCACCTAATAAGACATGCGCCAGAAAAACCCTCTCCAGGCGTCAACGTTATGCTAACGAATCGATGACACTTTGGTCAATAATGGCAAAAAATAATGGCTGCACGATAGCATTTTCCTTTAAAAGGAAGAAGAAGAAGAAGATGATGATGATAATGATGATGATGATGATGATGATGATGATGATGATGATGATGATGAAGGAAGAGCAGGAGGAGGAGGACGAGGAGGAACGAAGAAAGTAGGAAAGAAGAAAGAAGGAAAAAAGAAAGTACTAATGAATGAATGAATGAATGAATGAAAGAAAGAAAGAAAGAAAGAAAGGAAGAATGAATGAATGAATTACTGAATGAATGAATGAATGAATGAATGAATGGCAAATATACCGATATACCCCCCCCCCGTCGCTACACCGCTGATATACACCACTGGATGATGGTTTGTACAGTTTTTAAACATTTTTCGTCTGTGTCTGCTAAGTGTCCAAGTGTCTGGGACACAATATATAGGCTACCTCGTTCAAAACCTCTAGAACTAACACATGACGTTTAGTGCATAGCTGTAACACCTGTGACAACAGCAACCTGTGAACTTATGAACTTATGCGACTCGCTTACCGACAAAAGCTGGTCTCCTTTTCTCAGTTTTCCGTTCAGATCGGCCGCACCGCCCGGAACAATGGAGGAAATGAAGATTCCACAGCCCCCCACTCCTCCGACGATGTTGAATCCGAGACCGGCCGTCAAGCTCTTCCGGATCACGACCTGTCGCTCCTCTTTGACGAAACTGGAAAGGAAATTCAGTCGATCAACCCACTAATAGAAAACTGCCGTCTTAAGAGGAAGAAGAAGAGGGAAAATAATATATAGCCTAATAGAGAAATAAAGAAAGGCAAGGAACAAGAAGAGAGATTACTAATGACAAGAACACAAAAAGATAGTTTCTTCAATTCCATAAACGACCATAAGTTTTATCGTTCGACACAAAAAATTCGTTGTTACAGAGTTTCAATGTTGGTTTTCGACTTGCTAGTTTGTAAAATAAGTAGTTGATTATTTAGCAATTATCAATTAATCAATTAATAAATGACTTTTTTGGAAAGATAGAGACAGAGAGAGAGAGAAAGAGAGAGAGACAGAGAGAGAGAAGATATATATATATATATATATATATATATATATATATATTCACTGTAGAAGAGAGAGAAGAGAAGAGAGAGAGAGAGAGAGAGAGAGAGAGCGACGGAGAGAGAAGAGAGACAGAGAAGGGGAAGAGAGACAGAGAGACACAAAGTGAACCTCGGAATATCTGATCCGGCCATAACTCTCGGAATCAGTTCGGTGAACGGCTGAGGCGTCGACTGGTACCCGGGCGACGGGTTCAGTTGGAACATGAAGGGACCGAGCGGAGAGGGAGAGGTCTGCACAGCGGCCGGCGTGGAGCGCCCTCTGATGGACGAACACTCGACGGTCGGGTCCGCCGGCGACGAAGGCGGCCGATGGAACGCGTTCGACCGATCCGGAAAATCGAAGACGTTGTTGTTGTCTCCATTACGTAGTGACGATGCTGGTCGTAGGCCGTTCATGAATGCAGGTCCCAACAGGTAGTTGTTGTTGTTGTTGTTGCTGCTGCTGATGCTGTTGATGTTGATGTTGTTGATTGGAGCAGGAATAGCTTCGTAACAAAGAATTAGGTATACAAACATTTAAGCTCTTCTTTAAACACTCTTAGGTAATTCCTTTAACGTAGAGCAGAGGAAAAGACTTTTAATTTATTTCCTTTTTAGTAGTAGTAGTAGTAGTAGTAGTAGTAATAATAATAATAATAATAATAATAATAATAATAATAATAATAATAATAGAAGTAGAAGTAGTAGTAGTTCTTGTAATAGTAGTAGTAGTTCTTGTAATAGTAGTAGTAGTAGCAGTAGTAGTAGTAGCAGTGTAGTAGTAGTAGTCGTCGTGTGGCAGTGGTGTAGTCGTGGTGGCAGCAGCAGCAGCAGCAGGTGGCAGCAGCAGCAGCAGCAGCAGTGGTGGCAGCAGCAGCAGCAGCAGCAGTGGTGTTGGCAGCAGCAGCAGCAGTGGTAGAGCAGCAGCAGCAGCAGCAGCAGCAGCAGCAGCAGCAGCAGCAGCAGCAGCAGCAGCAGCAGCAGTAGCAGCAGTAGCAGCAGCAGCAGTAGTAGTAGCAGTAGCAGCAGCAGCAGCATCGGCAGTAGTAGTAGTAGTAGCAGCAGCAGCAGTAGTAGTAGTAGTAGTACCGTTTGCATAATGTTGAGGAGTTTTATTAGCCTTGGCAATAACCAGCTTCACGACTCCACGAGTATTCGTCAGTACCTCCACAGCCTCTTCATGACTCATGTATGTCATGCTTATGTCATTCACCTTCAAGGCAAAACACGAGAAAAGGCTAAAGGAAATTTCGATAGCATTGGTATTGTTACTGGCTCCCAGATATGTCTTAACCAATCATGTATTATCGTTGTACTATAACTTTTATTCAGTGGCGGCTCCACAGGGTGAGCCCGTGCCCCCATATTGAGTGCCTGCCCCCCCAGTGGTCCCCCTGTTGGGACCCTATACTTAATATTACATACATAACAACAAATGATTGGCCCCCATGAATAGAAGTTGCCACCCAACGGCCCCCACCCACTTGCCAAATCCTGGAGCCGCCACTGCTTTTATTACTACTGATGAATAGCGAGAATAATCTTCTTAGACTTACAGCCAACAGCCTATCGCCGACGGCCAACCGGCCGTCTCTCTGGGCGACGCCTCCCTCGGTGATCCTCATGATGAAAATGCCGTCGTCTCCGTCATATTCCTGACTCCCGATGCCACCAGCAACCATGAATCCGAGACCTGGTATAAACAGCGTCATCGTCATTTTCACCGTCCTTTCCATGACGTGATTGAGAGTGGCTTAGGGGCCATCCATAAATGACGGCACGCACTTAGAGGGTCAAACATTTGTGACGATGTGTGACGATGGGGAGGGGATCCAGAAATGTGACGTCACATGATGCTAAATATTTTTTTAAAATCCGCAAGCGTCATTTTACAGTTATGATTATTATGCGCTTCGTTTAAAAAAAGAATTCGAGAAAGTTTCTGAACATTGTTTCAACTATCATAATTATAATGAATATTTTCAAACGAACCGTTAATTTTGACATTTGAAAGACGACAAGAGAATGGGGTTAACGCGTTGTGACGTCATATTTGAGGGGTCTGACTTTTTGTGACAAAGTGTGACGAAGGGATGGGTCGTCAAAAACTGCCAACATCGCGTGACGTCATACATGGATGGCCCCTTAGGAGACATTACTGCCTGCGTGAAAGCCACTAGGGGCGCCAACGGGGCTTGAACCGCGCTCCGTCAGCCCACCGCTCCAGCGCGTAACCCACTCTGCCAACTTCCGTCCCCTTATGCGGTCAAATGATTCGTATCAAAACTGAACTCATTGGCACCATGTCTGATATATTTGATAAT
Source organism: Metaphire vulgaris (assembly GCA_018105865.1). Classification (NCBI taxonomy): domain Eukaryota; kingdom Metazoa; phylum Annelida; class Clitellata; order Crassiclitellata; family Megascolecidae; genus Metaphire; species Metaphire vulgaris. Next base: position 11,414,301 of record CM030851.1, read on the forward strand.
CGGATATCAGCAAAGATATTGCCAGCTTCGTTGCTCTTGAACCAACTTTCTGCAGATTAGTGGGCGCGGTGGGCTAGGGTGGCGTGGTGGAGTAGCGGTGGGATTGTTGACGCGCAAACCGAGGATAGCGGGTTCGAACCTGACCCTAGCTACGGCGCCGCAACCTCGAACAAGTTGTTCACCCTCTGACATGCTCCGGACTTTCTTCACTTTGTGAATGTCTTAACATTTGTCAACAGCCATGTAATAATAATAATAATAATATTATTAATAATTTTTTCGTCCAAATTGTTCCATTTGTCCACAACCCTTGCACAACAAAAATATTTCTTCCTTGGCCCCATCCACTGTTTGAAAAATGTGTCTTTGATAATAATAATAATAATAATAATAATAATAATAATAATAATAATAATAATAATAATACACACATGTTCAGACCAAAGCTTAACTGCGAGTCAAGGTGAATGGTCATAGGACTAGGAGAAACAGCCTGGGCCTCAGTAGCTCTGGACCACTGTGTATTATAATTATATGACTATAAATTTACTAAGTAGGCCTCACGAAAAGATGAAGGCCTGAGTACATACCTTTGCCCTGGGGTCGATACAGGTCGACGATTTCAACGTTGTCCGCCGCTCGGCCAAATCTTTTCACTCTCTGTCGTAAACAAAAAAGCAACAGAAATTAGAGTCAAAGCTTCCAAGACAGACCTCGATTGCCAAAGGTCTGCTATGGTCACTCGGCTCTTCTCACGTAGTTGCAGACACCAAATTTCAAATGATAATAATACTTCATTTGCTAAAAGCGTACAATACGAAAATAAGAATTGGTTAGCTGTAAATTTAACAATGTTACTATTATTATTATTATTATTATTATTATTATTATTAGTAGTAGTAGTAGTAGTAGTAGTAGTAGTAGTAGTAGTAGTAGTAGTAGTAGTAGTAGTAGTAGTAGTAATTGTGCTAGTAGCCATAGCCATGTTATTAGTCATGGTAGAAGTCGTGGTGGTAGCATGGCAAAAGTAGTAGTAGTAGTAGTAGTAGTAGTAGTAGTAGTAGTAGTAATAATAATAATAATAATAACAGTTGTTATTGTTGCTGTTGCTGCTGTTGTTTTGGTAGCAGTAGTTGGCCTACATTTCATCAAATAGATTAGCGCTTATTTTTTATCAGTCATAAAACGACCTTTCATTTGGCACTTGTGCACAGAATTGAAGTTTTTTACATCTCCGAGAAAAGCACAATAATATAATTTTCGTCATCCAACTAATAGCACTGTGAACGTTATTTGAACGCACAAGATGGACGGTGCTTGAAGTGGCTTTTAGAACGTCCATTGCTTCCCTGTGCGTTACACCGACAAACGACGTTCCATTCACCGAGATAATCGAGTCGTTCAGTCTGAAAATATCACCAGATACGCCATCTACCGGCTTTCTTAATTTAAAGAGAAATTTTCAAATATATCCAAGCCCGATAGACAAATGCGATTGTAACGAAGAAGCGAGCACGTAACAACCAGGGCTGTTTCTAGGAGTATAAATTTTAAGGGGGTGTCAGTAAATTCTGGGGGTCCCCTGCCAAAAATATTCTGACAAGCAAAAAAAGGCCATCGCATAGCCGAGATTAGAGAGTTTTGAGGGTATCGGTCTCAAATGGTGGGGGTGTTGGGAGTGTTATGGGGGTGTAAAAGTATCCCTGGTAACAACGCTGTCACCCTACTCCATACCGTCGAGATGAGCCGCGGTTTGCTCTATTCCACTCGTAGTATAGGATGATTTTGCATGCGAAGAACCCATGGGTAGAACTGATAGTTTTTAGACCGGAATGTTAGACTGAACTTCAATACCAGCGTTTTTTTTACAATAAGTGGTTTTCTGTTTAATATTCCACGATCCTCACTGCACAGCAATGCGTAGGCGTATATACGGTAGCTTTGCGTTTCCATCAGTAATAAACTAATCAATAAGTCAACTTCTGTGGCGCCACTATCGTTATGCCCATGGCACCGTGGCATCAGCCCATGCGTAGATTAATCGGTGTTTTTTGTGACGTCACAATCCGGTGCAGAACATCGGACAATCTTAAAATTAGTAGGTTATGTATTTTTCTCACATCATTATAACGTTCAAAAATTTGAAAATTTACGTTTTTAACTGTATCTTTCTTTCTTTCTCTCTCTCTCTTTCTCTCTCTCTCTCTCCCTCTCTCTCTCCTCTCTGTCTGTCTCTCTTTCCATTTGATTTTGATGCATCTTTTTTCATACACGAACCAAACGCGGTCGCGTCGGTTTCTACAGGGTGGCGCAAAAAACGGACTAGTCACATTTAGGTTTGCGTTTAATAAAGTCCGGTTTTTTGTGCCACCCTGTATTATGATCGCCGCACATAGAATTAATTATATAAGCTCTTATATACATTATATTGCGTATACCGGAAAATATCTTTTGCACAAAAAAGCACCGGATTTAATACTACTGCCTGGCTCCTACCGGAGTCGCCCGTCGCTCTCCGCCACTCCTCCGGGCAGGATCTTGGCGACGTAGATGCTTCCATCGCCGGTATCGCTTCGATCGATTCCGCCGGCGAACGTAAAGCCAAGTCCTTTGCCTCTCTGTTGAAATTTCAGGTTTAAGAAACAAACAAGCGTACATTATAATGTACAATATATAGTATAGAATAAACAGTATAATGGAAGCGTTTTCGGCTCCTGGTAGTATACTACCATACTGGCCTCTGGTACGGCGACTGGGTCATAGAAGGGAGTGGCCCCTGGAACGGCGACTGATACGGTGGTTGATGATACTACCAGGAGCCGAAAACGCCTCCATTGCCACCATCGTCATCATCATCATCGTCGTCATCATCATCATTTTCAGAAGGGATTAAGGCGAAATATCAATATTTCCCATTCAATTTCAAATCTAAGCAAGTAAAGTAAAATCTCGTAAACTTAGCCTATGCAGCGCCCCGGAAAGCAGTACAGAAGTATAGCTGCTTATTCTTATGCGCTTAATCTTTCTTGAAATAGCTATAGCTATAGAAATAGCTATGTTTCTAATCTCAAAGCTACACAGACCCCCACAAACAAAGGTCCCTGGAACAAAATCCACAGCTGCCACTATGTTTGTCGAATAAAAACCCCACTGACGGGCAGATTGCCCCGTACCCTTTCCAGAACGATGTCTTCGTAAACCCAATCAGACAGCGGTGCAGCTGGCGGACCGTTGAATTGATCGGCCGTCGAAGGGGGTGGCCTCTGGTACGGCGACTGGGTCATCGAAGGGGGTGGCCCCTGGAACGGCGACTGATACGGTGGTTGATGGTTCGCTGCTTCTGCTGCTGCTGCAAACGAGGAGAACGAGTGACCTAGCGTCGGCTGAAAAAGTAAGTAAGAATCATCTTGTGAATATATATATATATATATATATATATATATATATATATGATAGATGGTGCTGGTCTCGGCTGCCTACAGGCGCTTGTACCTGTCGCTATTATCGAATGTTTTTTTAGTTTTAAGCGCTTTTGATTTTAAACTTTATTCATGTGTACGGCGCTATATAAATTGGCTTGTTTAATAATAATAATAATTATATATATAGAATATATAGCGCTTTTCACTTAAAATAGTGCCGTAGTCGTCGCTTATTCTTAGGTCCCTGATCAAAAGTAATAGGACTGTAGGCGTTTGGTAAACGTAAATTTCGCGTGGTAATGCGCATTCGAAGGCGAGTCTGAGCCAGTTATCTGTTATGTATGTTGGAATCAATGGATGTTTTCTTCTACTTTTTGCGACTGAAATATCAAAAATCGACCTCCCTCGTGGGCCCTTTTTCTCCACTAACCCAAAGTTTATTTAGGCCTATATCGCTCGAAAGTCCCAGAAAGATGCAAAACTGCAGCAACGGGAAATAATAATAATAATAATGTCCTACGATGGTCATCTCATATGCTACGGCCTATCTCTTATATTCTATTCATATTCGTCTTTCCAGCTTGAAAGTCACACGCAGGCGTTGTTAACTGCTGGCGTACCGAGAAAATGTCAGTCAAGGAATTCGTACGGAAACTGAGCATATTCTATTCATCTCCTATCTCATTAGACATCGAATTGATACGGTATTGATTGTCTGTTTTGGAGCAATAAACTGATTGACTGATTAACTAAGTGACTGGGTCAGTGTTTGACTGGTTGATTGATTGAGGTAGTAGTCGTTGACTGGCTGATTGATCGATCGGTTGATTGATAGATAGCTTGTGATCTATTGATCTCCCCTACCTGTGACTGAGCTGATCGTAACGACGTTGGACCTGTATCCACCTGGCGGGAATGCGCCTGTCGAGCGTCGGACAGCCCCTGCGTCGACGCCCACTGGGCGGCCGACGGAGCATTCGGCTTCTTCGACTGCAGTTCAACGGAACAGTGAAACAGAAGTTACCTTATCAGCGGAACGGGAAGACAGAGTAACGGAAGAAAACGGTTCAGACATTGCGGATAACAACAACAACAATAGCAATTACCAGGGCGCGATTTGCGGGGGGAGAAAGGGGAATCTTTCCCCCCACTGCCCAACTGCATCCCCCCTACTGCTACATTTCCCAACAGCTACATCCCGCCAAGCTCGACATATCCCCCCCCACTGCTCCAGGTCACAAATCGCACCCTGGCAATGACGATGATGATGATGATACTACTACTACTACTACTACTACTACTACTACTACTACTACTACTACTACTACTACTACTACTAATAATAATAATAATAATAATAATAATAATAATAACTGAGCTTTTATTCATTTAATAGTATTTATCATGTGTTAAAGACTACTGTCACTTATGCAGTAAGCGCATTTTGCATTAGGCCTAAGCATGACATGAAATTTGAATAAAAATTCATACCTTTGATTTTCGTATGCTCAGTTTCCGTACGAATTCCTTGACTGACATTTTCTCGGAATATTTCCTTCGAATTTAAATCCGCGAATATCTCTCCAGATGGCCTTTTCGATACGCCAGCAGTTAACAACGCCTGCGTGTGACTTTCAAGCTGGAAAGACGATCAATCGCGTACGTGCATACTAGACGCGACTACGCAAAAATTACTCCGTCGAGTATCTCTAGGTTTGTGCGTTGTGGCCGTAAGAACTACAGTGTAAACCTCTACAGTGTAAACCTCTGTAGGAAATTCGATGTGAACCTAGGCTAACTGGCAAAACGTAACACATGCAGGCTAGATTTGTTGACAAGCCTGTCCCGCACATGAGGGTCCTTCTGCCTTAATGGGTTGCCGTTAGAGAGTGGAGCTTCGGTCACCTTACACTCTTTGTATCAGTTTTTGAGTGGCGAACTTTGAGCCAGCGAGCAGGTAAAACAATGTTTAATCTTGGGCTGAGTGACAGTTTTAACGGCGCTGCGCCTGCTTCTTGATCAAATATTGCGGCCGATACGGGTTGTTGTCGGTCAGGGAAAGATATTCTTGTGAGCCGTTTCATTGCCTTTGCCTCGGCTACTCTTTTGGCCTATACATTGTGTTTAGCTATCGGGTTTATAAGTGCTTTTAAATCGTGTTTAAACTAGAACACCTTATTACTACTGCAACCACTGCTACAACAACAACAACAACAACAACTACTACTACTACTACTACTACTACTACTACTACTACTACTACTACTACTAATACTACTACTACCACCGGTACTACTACTACTAGGCCTACTACTACTGGGGAGGGGGCGCTTTCACCTTCTTCAGTGCTACCTACTCAACGAATTTGCATAAATCCCTCGACCGGTCCGAGGTCCCCCTCCCCGTGGCTATGCCAATGCTGCATATATATATATATATATATATATATATATATATATATATGCTGATAACGACCGACATTACTATAGACCAGGGGTGCACAACCACTGGCCCGCGGGCCAAATCCGGCCCGCCGAAGGGTTTTTTCTGGCCTGCGGGACAATTTCGAGCAACACAGAAAATCGGCCCGCCAAAGGGTTCTGTCCGGCCCGCGGTACAATTTCGAATAACAAAAAATTGGCCCGAGAACAGTAATTTTGGTATAGAAATTAGGTATCTGCTGACTGACCTATTCATATATGTTGGGCTACTTACAAATGTGCAACCTATAACAACGTGACACAGAGACGGGCGATAATAAACTACTTCGATAACGTGCTTTATACATTTAAATTGTCTCTGCAGTAAGTCTAGAATATCTGAATTCGAAACTTAAAAAAACGCAAGACTGATGCAGAACAGCGACATTTCAGTGAGGAATGGACACGTCTGTATTTTATGGACACGTTTAATGGGTTAAATGGGTGTGTTTAATTTGCCGTGAATCACTTAGCGTTATATAAGAGTATAACTGCCGATGACACCACGAAACGAAACATGCCGCTGCTTATGATGAACTGCAGGGTGAGTTGCGGGAACAGAAAATTGAACTGTTAAAGAAGACTCTGTCAACCGAACAGAGTTTTTTTCACAAGGAAGTCGCAAGAATAAAAGTGTTTTACACGGGCCAGCTGCAAAGTGGCCCAGCTAATTGCAAGATCATCAAGGCCTTTCGCAGACGGAGATTTTGTTAGAGATTGACTCCTAAGCATCTGCACTGGAATTTGCCCAGAAAACGCCAGTGTTTTCAGTAAAGTTCCTTTGTCAAGAATGACAATTCAACGCCGAGTTGATGACCTTGCAACAGACGTTACTGAGCAGTTGATTGGCAGATTAGCTAGGTGCACATATTTTTCAGTAGCTTTGGATGAGAGCACAGATAACACTGATACTGCACAGCTCTTAATTAGTTTATGTGCGGGCAGAATTAGATTGTGCAGACTGAGGAATTACTGTTTGTGTTATAGAAGGTAGTAAGTAAAAAACTGGTGTTTTATGAAGCATTACCGGTAGTTCAATATAGCATTTATTAAAGTTAATTTTGCTTGATTTGCTGATTTATATAAATATTATGGTTATATACAATATATTTTATATAAAACATGCATTTTCGAAATTCTGGCCCGCGAGTACTCAGGGAATGTTAAATTTGGCCCTCGGCCTAAAAAGGTTGTGCACCCCTGCTATAGACCAAATCGTGCAGATTTGTAGCCTACAGCTGAAGCTGATATCTAGTCGATCTATGATTGCCTATAGTCTAACGATAAACCGATAAGCAGGCATATAGATGTGCATGGTTTTCTCGTTAAGGTTGGTCTACGAAGGCCTCGTTAAGCTCATTTTACCATAATAGGGCCTACAAATATGCAGTAGCGTAGCCAAGGGGGTTTGGGGAGTTAACCCCTCCCCTTGGGCGCCGACGAAACAAATTTTTTAATGTGTTTTCATGCATTTATAATTTTCGGACGCGGTTTTGAGGGTCAAACCCCTCCCCTTGGGGCTGCTGACCAAAAATTTTTAAACGCCATAGGCGTGACGACAAGGAAAGACGACATAGGAGATATACATAGGATTGACCTTTTTATACTTGTCAAGATTTTTTGAAAGTTGGTTACAGTCAAAAGTCAAAACCAACTCCCTCCCTTCCGGAAATCCTGGCTACGCCACTGCCCCTATGAATCGCTTATCAGCAACAGTCATACGAATTTATGCTAAAGGTCTAGTATTCAAAATGGCCTACTGCCCAAATTGTAAGAATTTACGTGCAGTTAAGATCTAAGATATGATGAACCAATATAGTGACTGTAAATCACTGCACGTGAAATACACAGTGGGCCTAAGATGAACTGTGAGACAAGAGTTTTTGAGACGTAGGCTAATCAATGAAAACAAAGACGAATCAATGAGACACACCTATGGGATTGAAACGAATTCTTGGTGGGGGTTCCAGTGAATTTCTTGGACGTTGGGGCATGAAATGAAAGTTTGGGGATGAAATGGTGAAAAAGGTTGACAAGAAAAAAGGTCATTAGGTGGTTTTTCTTCTTTGGGTAAATAATGAATGAAATGAACCTTGCCGAAAAAGGCTGACGAGCAAAACAAGGTCATCAGTTCTGTTTTGCACACAGGGAACACAGGGATAGTGACTCGGGTCCGATAAACCCTGAAACACTGACAAGCAAAAAAGCTGCTCGGTGTGGGATGCATTCTCAGTCAATTCCCAGTCATCCCCAGACCCCAACGTGGAACCGCCCCTGAAAACGAATGTGATGAGAGATGACTGATGCCTTGACCATAGTGAGAAATGAAAACATCAACTTTTCATACAGGCCTACCTAACTTTGGAGGTTCCCCCCAAATAATCTAATGTTCTAAGTGGATCGACGCCTATGAGACTGTACCCTCTGCTATATATAGAATACTCATAGTGCCATATAAATCTGCCTTAACTTTACTTACATTGTTAGCTGCGATCTGTCTGTTATTATTGCGCTAACAAAGTCTTGTTACGATTTTACAGTTTAAGAAGTCAAATTACTATGCAGTTTAAGTACAGTTATTGACGAGTGGAAATCGTGATGTTTCGCATTCAATGTCACTTATTGTCGAATGTCATCCTTGGAAATTTTCAGCCGCTTCAATCATTCAGAGACTGCTTCGAGACAATATTTGTTTGCGATAACAAAACATTTGCTCTTATTAAGTTAGAAATATCAATATTATTATTATTACCCTTTTAAATAATATTATTATTACCCTTTTAAATAGACGTTTATAAGCTGTTTATAAAACAGAGTATATAGAATGCAGAATTATTGTTCGTATTAGCTTCGCTCGTTCTCTTTCCTATCGTCAGATGGCGCCTTGAGTCGCGTGACGTCGCCTTCGACGGCCACCAAGGCAAGGCTGTGGTCGTCGACGGCACGGTTGGCGCCCAAGAGACTGATCGCAGACTGGACGGCTGCAACGGCCTTTCTACGCTCGCTGCGGATCTCGTCGAGGCCGAACGATTCGACGGCGTCCAGCTTGAGCAGCAGTCTGGTCAGTTCCTCCTCGAGGCGAAGGCAGTCCGGATGGGTACGGGGCCCGTCGAACTGGTCGACCTGTTCTCGTAACGTTTTTGTGTCGACGGTTATGCTGTTGATGACGTTCAGCGCATCACGACGCAGCCCTTCGACAGCTTCGTCCGCTGTTGTTGCCGACGACGACGCAACGCCATCTTCTAACTCAGTCCCTGCAATAGGGGGCCGTCCATAAAGTACGTCACGCTATTGTTTTGGACAGATTTTTACCCCCTCCTCTGTCACAACCTGTCACAAAAAAATCTCGGACCTACTTTAGAGCGTCGTCCATAAATTACGTCACGCAGGTTTCCAATGCGATAAGCTTATATATTCGAGTTTCTAGTTCAACTTTCTGCAGCGAACAAGATATTCAACTTCCGGCCACCGTAACGAATATAATTGAGGCCTACAAATTTATGTATCTCGGGCAAAAAGTGTCAATGAGCAAAAATCTTCCTTTCAGGTGCTTTTACTACAACACTGTACTTCCTATCGGGTATATTTAGGTTTTATTTATACTGAAAGTGTAACGCCACGATCACATGCGGATTTACAGTTTAATATTTGGGTAGGCTAGCATGGGGGTCTGGGAGTGCCATCCAGCACGCGACAGACCTGGTGTTGATGGAAAAATAATTTTTTTTTGTTTTGGTGGGATTAGTTGGGTAGGCTTAAGCCTACCCTAGCCTTTAATAAAATCCGCCTATGGCCACGATGTTCCTTACCCTTCCCGGCCTGTCACAAACTGTCACACTTTCTTAGACCAATTCCCCCTCGAGCATGACGTACTTTATGAACGGCCCCTAATTAATAACAATTAACAATTGTACAATTCAAATATATAATCAATCATTAAATTTGTTTATTAAAATCGCATAACAAAACACATTATATGGCGCTATATAATTTGATTACAGTAGATTGGATCGGGTGACGTACATGAGAACGGATATGAATTATGAATAGATACGAAATATAGCTATCTAAAGGTATCAAATATGAATAGGGCCTAGGCCCACTTCTAATCTAACTTCTTCCGTTTTATGCCATATTTTTGTTACTCTGTTATTCGGACGTTATTGCGATATTATTCATACAATATTCAAACGAGCAGAATTAACAGCCCGTTAGCAAAATTCGGTAATGAGATTCGGCAACAAATAAAGTGCCGTTAAAATAATTTTTTGCAACTCAAGTGTCTATACTAACCAGAAACATTCGCACCCGATGTGTTTTTACCGTTTTTCTGATTCGCCTCATTCTCCATGAAGGTTAAAACTGCATATACGAAGTGTTGGTTTCCTTTAAAATTAGTGTTTTATACGTTTATATCTACTAGGCCTATAGGATGGACTGATATTGCATATCAAAGTGTGTATGATGTAAAGTAGCCTATGATGGCGTTTTGTCCCAACAGTGCACGTCAATTTGTTTGTTTTCTGAAAGAACGCATTTTGTTTTATTGTTATTAGTTTATTTTAAGGAAAAACATCATAATTAAACGGAATTATTGCTTCTTGTTCACTGCTCAATTGACGTCAAACTCGAAATAGATTTTCACAGCTTCTAATGATGGTCCAAAAAACATAAGGCCTACTGTAAGAATCCGCGATTTATATACAGTAGGTCATCAAATGTAACCTAACATAAACTGTACTTGCGTTCCAGATTAGGGGGAACCCATGATCAGTTATAACGGCCGTTGCCAAGTAAAACTGAAGGCGCTAACCCTTCCGTTTAAACTTGAGCCTTTTAGTCGGAACAAACCTGGTTCCATGTGTCTCGGTACAAATTTCCGGGTCGCCGCGCAAACAATTTAACAAAATTCAGCAGCCCTGCAGTATATATGTATGTCTTTTCTTAATCTTCGAATTCCTTCAGTGACAACTTCTCGATCTTGACCACCTTCCCCTGCCAACAACTGAAAAGCTTTTTCAAACTCCCTCCCCCTAAATTGTAGACGTAATTAATGGACAGCCCCTAACTGGTTCATTATAGGCCTACAACAGGTCTTATACATGTAGATATCGAAAACAAGTTTTATGATTAATTCGCTATGTGAGAGAAGGCAATTGCTGGCCTGTTGAATAGAGGGCGCATAGGCCCTAGATATGTAAAAATCTAATCGATTTGAATAAATTCTTCGACAAAATTTACATTTTCCTCTTGTTCCATCTTCATTGCTTTGATATTTGCAAGAATAAGCAATAATATCATCTCAATTTCGCTCTACAGGGTTCGAAATAGAGCACTCCTGATCATTCCATACTACACCCTAACGCCATTGACTGTACGAGAGCGAGGCACATCAACTAAATGAAAGTCCTGCCGAATATCTTGTGGAATGGCTAGTAGGGTGATCGAGGGAAGAGCAGCGTATTAAGATATCTGATTCATTTTACAACAGGTTTTATAGATACCAAAAAAGTTTCATAATTAATTCGTTGTGTGAGAGAAGACAATTGAAGTCCTGTTGAATAGAAGGTGTATAGGACCTAAATATGCAAAGATCTAATCGATTTGAAGAAATTCTCCGACAAAATCCACATTTTCCTCTTGTTCCATCTTCATTGCTTTAACTTTTGCAAGAATAATCAACAATATCAATCTCAATTTTGATCTACAGGGTTCGAAAAAGAGCACTCCCAGCCATTTCTTACTACACACTAACGCCACTGACTGTACGAAAACGAGGGACATCAACTAAAGAGTGGCGCTATATAATTTACGTGAGTTGTTTATATGACAGGAAACCCGGAAGAATCGCTGGACGTCGACGATGACGATCATAAAAATGAAACTGAAATAGAGTAATTTTTGCTTTCAAAATCAAAATGCATTTTATTACGTCGAATTTATGTAATTTATCGCGAATTTGAGTCTTAAGCGAGCCATTTGCTGTGCGAATCATTTTAAGATTGATCGAATCGAGAGACGATCATTTGATTCACTCGTTTTATATAGCGCTGATTCATCGATCGATCTACCCAATTTATGCAGCGCTTAGTTTGGTATACGCTGTGGTTGTCGTTCCATTATGTGGTGCAAAATGCGACGAATCTGTATTTTTGTGCCATTGTGAGATATTTTTTTTCGTGACAAGTGGTAATAAACTAATAATAAACTAATAAAACACACACTTTAAACAGTAGATAAAAACAAACAAAAGTCAAATAATCAACTAACATAACATTCATTGCATCATATCTATTGACCTCAAGCACACATTTACTATACAATCAGAGAAAAACAGCGATTTCCCTTATACTTCAGTAAAAGGATTGCTGCCGGTATTTACTGCATCATGTGTCAGCTGAAACCAACCATTTCCTTATACACTTGATTGTATCTTTACAATAAACGTTAAATATTTTATAAACAGCCTGCTGGATATCACGAATTATGCAGCTGGTTGATGTTTTGAAGAAATGTTTTTTGTTTTGTGGTATTTATGCTTCAGCGCCATTTTAGTCGGAAGATATTAAGTTGGCAAGGTTTATATGAATGTTTGAGTTGATTTTCATGTGCAGATGCCTGTGAAGACTTTTTATAGCCATCTATTTTTTGCACACCCACCTTAGTCGGAACCAAATCATTTGAGGACTGACTTTAAAAGTTTCAGCTTTAAACCTCTACAGGCATAGTTTCTGACTACAACTTTCTCTTGTATGTGACCACAGAATGATGCAAAATGCGTTATAATTGAATTAATATAATTGTGCTAAAGGCCTTGTTTGATTGAAGAAATAATAGTTGGACTGCAGCATATGTGCATAGGGTAGGAGTTGAATTAAAAGATATGGATGAACAATTATGGATGAATGGTGTTGAATATTGCTTTGGACAGGTGTTCTTGAAGTCAAATTAACATGATTCGAGGTAAGAACAAAGAGTCAAACCACAATTGGTCGAATCGCGGCAGTTTCTTGTCAAAACCTCGACAGGGATGGCTTCACCCAGACACTCAGTTGTCGCCAGACGTAGGGATCTGTTATGGGGTTCGGGTATGTGCCGTGATCTGGTTGTTTTGGAGATTAGTTGTGAATATCAATCTGATAGAGAATTATATTTGTTTGCATTTTGCTGCTAAAATATATTGCAAACTTAAAGTAGCAGAAGTATATAAGCATCAAATCTTAGTACGTTATATCCAGTGTTTGATCTAGGCCGTTTCCGGGGGGAAAATTGCCCTTTCCCCCCGGAAATTTCAAATTCCCCGGAAATTTTTGAATACTACATGGACTAACAGCAGCCCCTAGCAGAATTCCCCAGCTTTGTCAGTCCCCCTCCCGGCTTTTTCAGTTTCTCCCCCGGAGTCCAGGAGTCTAGATTAAACACTGGTTATATCTATCTCTGTACTGCGGTAAACAGAATATTGTGAACTGGAGCATGGAGGCCAGGTCTACCGGTAATTGTTTGACTTCATGGTTTAATGTCCATATCACAAAGTTTTTATTGAGAATGTTTGATAATTTGGATGGCCTTTTATAGTTATACGGGAGTTTTAAAAAACATTGTACATGTGATGATTTTTGACTTGTTTCTGCTTAATCACTTCTGCTGTTTTAAATTTTTTATATGTTTTGGAGAGCTATTAGTTTCCAACTACACTCTGTATTGTTATATTTTGCATGACTTTGACTATTATAATATATTGTTTTCAATCTTAACTTTTGATATTTGTAATAAAATTATCAATTTGTTATTATTATTGTTATTATTATTATTAAACTGAAAATTTCTTGTGTGCCATTTTACCAAATGTCAGGATCAAGGGCACATTACAGAGTCCAGCAATAGGCCTACAAATAAAATTAAGTAACAGTAATTACATTAAAATAAAACAAAAAATGGAAAACAGTCTAAGGCAGAAGAGAATACGATTTCAAGAACAGATGTATCTTTAGATTTTTCTTGATGGATGACAGAGAACAGTAATAGTAATAATAATGTCTCATGATCCGCTGTTTTTATATTTCTATCTCACATATGAGAATCCTATGCTATGCTGTTGTTAATAAGTGTACGTGAAAAAAGAAGTTGCTCACATACTACAGTAGTTATTGTTATGACTTTTTACTGAGATATTGACTTGCATTATTGATGAATATTTTAGTATGTTGGAAATATTGCAATTCTTGAATCGATGAAGGCCCTTGATGTTGATACGAGAACGTGCATCACTAAGTAAGTCGTCACTCCAGATGACTTTCTTGTTCAAGCGTATCATCGAAACACATTATTGTTGCTTGTTTGCGGGATCATTGACTCCTGGGACTTCATGATTACTTTCATTTATCATTCACACTCAGATACTTTTAACACAAACTCAAATAACATTGGCCCTTGATTAACACCTGGAGATCAGCAGAGGGGGCCCGAGGGCCTTGAGTATGGTGACTGCCCTTTACCCAGTGGCCCCTGTTAACACCTAGTTCTATTACTACATACCGAGAAACAAATTGTTGGCCTCTCCCATGATTCTTTTGTCTTCCCCCAACGCCCCCACTGGCTGTATTGTATGTTGTAGCCTCTTTCTATGAAGTCCATTGCAGTCTTTGAGCATACCTTGTTAGCTAACGTTGCTGGATCTTTTGTGACCCTATAAGTGAATGGCAGCTTAGCACTTCATCCCCAGAGGGACTGGCCGAGGCATGGATTTCTTTTGACTCGGTGGCCGGACTTTTGTGGTTCCAAAATAGGTGGCTGTAATATGTGTTGTAGCCTGCATTCTAAAGAAGAAGAAACATTGAGTATGCCTTGTTAGCTAACGTTACTGGATCTTTTGTGACCCTATCAGTGAATGGCAGCTTTGCCAATCCATTCCCTCCTGCTATCATGTCCTGATGCCCATGTGTTACTCTCATAGTGTTATGAAGTTGAAAGAACTAGAATAAAGACATGGGCTAAAGCTCATAACTAAATGAATTTGTATGCACTGTAATTTCTTGCTATAACTCAGTGTCTGCTTATTATTATTGTATTTGATGATTCCTTCCAGGTTATAATATTAACCCTTAGGCCGCCAGATACTTTGTAACTACAGTATATGACTATATGCAATGTAGCCAGGTATACAATACATGGTTCTGGCAGTTCAAGGGTTAGCTTATCTGATTGTGCAGTCTGTACTTATATGAAAAGATATTTTGACCCGTTGACTGACAACCGCGGGTCAACCCGCACTGTTTTTAGCAGTTGTTGGGCAACTGCGGGTTATCTTGCCATACGTTATAAATATGTGGATTTGTGCAGGCATTGGGTATTGGCTTGTGGAACATATCGCTCCAATCATTCTGGCTTCCAACCATAATAAAGTGTATTTTTGTTTACCCTGTTAATACCTGAAAAAGACCACGTGCTGCCAGTTAAAGGGTTAAGGAAATGCTGTTTCTGTTACATTTAGGGAATGCATTCAGAGGGTTTGCTGTGCCGCTGGACTGAAATCTCCGAGCAAGAAGAACAAAAAGGTTGGTGAAACGTGGTCCTAAAGAAAGTATTTCATGATTATGATGCCCACCGCAGTATACACCTTTTGACAATTATCTAGGTTTACATTTAAAGATGAAAAATTATTCTTATGCTAACTTATCCAATATGTGGCATCATTTTAATCAACTTTGCATGTACTATAATTTATCAGAGGGGATGCAATTTTTGAGAAGAAGTTGCACAAGAAGTTGATGTGACCAGTGAGAAGAAATTTGAAGTAATTATTGAATACCTAACAGGCCTAGAATGATATTTATAATTTTCAAGCAATCACTTAGATTATATATGTTGTTTTGGATTACTCAGTAGACCATCAGATCTGTTAAGGATGATCTGTCAGCTTGGGTTCAATACTCGTGGGGGGAGGGTTGAGGTGGTGTCAGATTTATTTCGGGGGCAGTCACTTGCATGGAGTGGATGTTAAAGTGGTTGGTATAATGTGTCAAGTTTTGCTTGGACATGTTAGTGACAGCAGGCCGTGAAACTGATTGACGCAGTTGTCTGCCAAGAAGGGCTGTTTTAACTAATACCTGACAAAGCAGCCACATACAATTATCAAAATACATACAACAACAACAACAACAAGCTGGTCACAGGCCCGCAGGACAGAAGGGGCTTGATTATTATGGAACAGTGCTGGAGGGAATGTTGAGATTTATATCAGCATTCATGAGTGCTAATAGAATTGACAAGATTTTAAATTACATTAACCCTTTTCCCGTTTGCCCCGAGAATACTCGTCCCTTTAACATTACGTTGCAAATGAATGAACGGGTAAAGGGTTAAGATAAAACTTAAAGAAACTCTTGAATCAGTGTCAAGAAGATTTAATAAATAAACATGCTGAATGAAGCAGAGCTCTTCATAATGCCTTGTCGAGTTGGTTATTCCCAGCTGCCTGTCACTTTGGGCACCAGTAGAATTTGGGGCCGTCCATAAAGTACGTTTTAATACATACTGGAGAAGTGTTATTATGTTTGATTCGATCACTTTGATTAACTTTTTCATTAATGTGTTGTTATTATTTATTATTATGTTACAATGACATAGCATTTGATATTATTTGTCATTTGAATGGGGTTTTTGTTTCTCACAGAATCTGAAAGTTGGTCGCTATCTTGCCGCCGATCCCGTTCTCACTTTTGCAGCCACTGATATCAACTTAACAATTACCACCGAGAGCATGACACTGATCGCCATGGACAGCGGAGATGTTTGTGTTTTTTGTCTCCTAGTTACACCATTTTTGTTGTGACTTGGTTACAGAGTTTGTTCTGTAGAATTTGGGGCCGTCCATAAAGTACGTTTTAATACAATACGTTTTAGTACGTACTAATTTTTGCCATTTTTGTCCCCTGTCAAAAACTGTCAAATTTCAGACCCCCAAAAGTACATCACAAATCTTGGACCTTCCCCCTTAGACCGCTGACCATAAATTACACCACGCAGGTTTTTTATTTAACATATTTGAGTTTCTCGTTCAATTTTCTACATAAAAACAAATTTTTAACTTCTGACAATGATAACGAATATAAATGAGACCTGAAGTTTAATATATCTCGGGCAGAAAAGGGTTAATGAGCAAATAAAAACGTCTTTACTCTACCTCTTATCAGGTATATTAATGGTTTTATTTATCCTGAAATTGTGATGTCATGCTGGTCTTTACCCTCCTCCCTCTGTCACAAACTGTAGCACTTTTCCTCCCCCTCAAGCATGACGTACTTTATTGTATCAGAAGTCAATGTATATAATGTATATAATGATATGAAAGTTGTACCTATTTCTTCTTCTTCTTCTTCTTCTTCTTCTTATTATTATTATTATTATTATTAAATATTATTATTATTATGACAATTTATATAGTGCAATAAGCATAGCAAAGGCCAAAGTCAAGAGCACTTTACAGGGGGCACTTGTAGGAGATAGTAAATAAATACGTCTTTAGTAGTTTGTTTGCAAACATTTAATTCCTTTGAACTTTATGGCCCCTTTATGATATCAGAACTTGGTTTTACGATATATTCAAGTACTTAGAATTGTAAGCCTTCAGTGTGTTTCAGTGTTGTCCCATTCGATTGTTGGTTAGAAATGGCACTTACAATGATATCCGAAATGATTGCTATTGTTCGTTGTCGTTGGTGCAGTATGTATTTGGCTTAGTGTGTTGTGATCTCTGTTTTCCAATCGGTTGTAGTTGTTGTATCACCATCTCATGCCGACCATTTCGTTCGCTTCTGGAGGCGATACGGTGAGTCTATTTGGATACGATGACTGAATTGTATTAGTACTGTATGGACACTGATTTCATCAGTTGATTAATTATCATCAGTATTGTCAGTCTTTGCTTCTAGCATTGTGCATATGCATACAAATTAAGGGGGTGCAGTGGATTATTGGTTGGGGTTCTTGCCATTCAGTCATATGGGTTACGGGTTTGAATCTGATCCTGACCATGATATAGCAACCTTGAACAAGTTATTCACCCTTAATTATCTGTTAAGATGGCAACAGGAAACTACCACCTCACTCATCTCATCACTGGGCAGCCTTATCATCATCATCATCATCATCATCTGCACTTAATGATATGAAAGTTGTGTTTATTTAATTCCTTTGAAATAAGTGATGATCTGACACTTGATCATATTTTTATGGCATTCATTAGCAGAAACTAGGAAACATGGGAGAATGTGACCCCCCCCCAATTTGCTATAGATGCTTATGTCCATTAATTTCCCAATATTTCATAATTTTTATTAAGTAATTGTCACATACATGTCAACAGTTCTCCGCCCCAAAAAAATATCAAACGAATCTTTATTCTTTACGATCAAAGGCTGCAACTAACGAAAACGAAATACTCGAATGCGATTTGCTTTGTGACGAATTAGCGACAGCATTTTGTGGTTTTTGTAGGATACGATTGACTTTGTGGCATATGTTGCCAAAGACGGTTTCGGAAGAACTTGCCACGTCGTGGAATGTGGAGGAGGCCTGGCGCAGGATGTCATAACAACCATCGGCCAGGCCTTCGAACTGCGTTTTAAGTCCCTGTTGACAGAGAAAGCGTCTCCGATCATGGTTCCCGAAAGGTCAGTGATTAACCCTATATCCGTTCATTTATTTTCAGCGTAATGTAATATGGACGAGTGTTCTAGGGGAAAACGGCTAAGGGTTAATTCACAGGTGGCTTGAGTTAAGAATTATATCAGAGTAAATAGCAGAAGACATAGAAGTATTTTGAGCGATCAAACGTGGAAAAGGTGTAAAGATTTTTGTACTACAGGATCACTGAGCAGAACGCAGCAGTGTTAATTTTTGTTATTTTATTATATTCTTACTTGCTGGGGTTCAGTGAGGAGCACGTTGGAGTAGTGGTAGGATTCTTGCCATGCAGTCAGAGGGCAGCGGGTTCGAATCTGACCCTATAGCCACTGCATAGCAACTGTGGGCAAGTTGTTCAACCCTCAGGGCCAACCTCATCTCATCCCAGTTGACTTTAGAAGCCAATTTGACATGCCTTGGGGGCAGGGAGTTCATCATTATCATCATCGTCCTCATCTTAGTTGTCGTTATCATCAATTTACTCTTGACTGCAGTGTTCGTATGTCGGTGAAGACTACTATAACGATCGCCCTGGAGCCATTCCACCCTCGCCACAGCAGGTTCTTACACCACCAGCCTGGTCGAACGGGGCAGCGCAGGCCAGTTATCCCAACTACCAGTTTTCAAGAACAGGCGATTCGGTAAGAATTATTTATATCTGCAAAAGGAAATTTTGTTTCAGACGGACCGTACGACAACTAATGTACACATGAACTATTAGGAAGAATTTCTTGGAATAATAATAAAATTTGTGCTTTACCATTCGTTCAGTCATAATTTGAATCTCTTTGGTACTTATTGCATTTATTTGTATTTATTGTATTTATAGTTTTGTGGTGAATATATATTATATAATGTCAAAAATGACTAGATTGTCTTTTACCATGTAAAATGCATAATTTTATGACGGAGGAGATTGGCTGTTCTACTTTTTTGCGCAAATGCAACAGCATTTTGTGTTTTCCTTACTTTTTTCCTTCAACCGTTCCTGGAAATTTTCTGAAACTTGAAATCAACGTAAGTTACTGATTTGGCAGTGTCAGTCGAGCAGTGCTTGATTCTCTTGTTTGTTTTTTTCACGGTAACAGCCTGCTATATTCTCACTTGATTGTAAAGTGCATTAACGCTGGACTTTTTTTGTTTTGCACAGAGGGTTAGAAAGAGGAATAAAATAGCTAAACAATGGTGAAAACCTCATTTTCTTAGCTCTTATATAGCCCGAGATTGGTTTTAAACAAAATTGGAAACTTTCTCAGAATTCAAAACTTACCGAAATGCGTGAAGGGGTTAAACATTGTTGGAATTGATAGATCTTTGCCAAATGTCAACCGATTTTAAAATTATTTATTTTGTTTGATTTCCCTAAGAATTTTGGTGTCAAAATATTTTACATAAACATTTTTTCGGGGGAAGACACACACAAATGTTTTTGTTTTGCACACACACACAATAAACACACAAACAATGGTGCAAATGCATAAAGATATGTAAATTTAAAACGTTACATTCATCATTAAGAATTTTTCAAAATTAAATCCCCAGCACTATCATTGCACCACAAATTAAATATAAAAAATAGGTATGGATCAGAAAATAAATAAATATATATATATATAATAATGAGAGGCAGGGTATTGGGAGAGGGAGGGAGGCTTGGGAGGAGGAAAGCAAACTGCTTGTAAACAACAGAAATGAGCGCTGATGGGTTGGGGCCTGGGCGATTGGGAGAGGGATGGGTAGTTGGAAAATATCTTGGGGAACGGGGTTTAAGAAGAATAGGTTGGGCCCGACAAAGAATAAGGGAAAAGGGATGGGGAGAGACATCAGAAAAGATGGAGAGAGGAAAAGGAACGGGGTTTGGGGCCTGGGCCGGAATGGGTTGAGTTAATTATAGATAAAAAGGGTCAGAAGAAGGGGTTTGGGGGTATTGGGAGAGGGATGGGGAGAGGGGGAAAGGGTTGGGGAGATCAGGTTCCGGGGATTTGGGGGCACGATTGGGAGGGGATGGGAGAGGGAAGGAGATGGGGAAGGGAAGGGAACGGGTTTGGGGGCCAGGGCAGGAAAAGGTTGGATAGGATAACATCAAGACGAAGACTTTGATTAAACAATATTTGGTTGTCAGATAACAGTAATTAATCGATGGAAAGAGACTAACAGACATCGAAAATATAATAAGATGTCAACTCTAGTTGTCTTTTAGTGTAACATAAATGGGTTTGGTTGTACTTTACAGTACATTCTGTGTTTTTTACTTTTTGTAGGTTCCTGGAAACGTTGTGGAAACTGCTTTCAACGTCAGTCGAGGTGAGTGAAGGTTTTTGGTAGTATATATTCTTTATTGTAGTGCATTAACCCTTTGGTTCCGTAAGGCTGATATTTTGGCTTTGTAACATATTGGTTTTACTGATTGCCAAGGTGAAGGGGTTAACTTGTTGGATTTTGTAGAATAATTGACATAAATTATTATGAGTTTGATTTTCTACTTTGGTGCCATATTTTACATTTGCAAGACACACACACACACATGCACACACACACACTGGTGGTTTGTATTTTTCATATTCATGAAATGAAATATTCAACACTATCATTGACCACAAATACTATGATGATGGTAGATCTTAAAACGATGAGATGAAAACAAACTGATGAACAGAAATGAGCTGATTGGTATCTTGAAGGTGACTACAAAGAATAAGAAATGCAGACATCAGAAAAAGACTGGGATGCAAGAGTTAATTATAGATAAAATCAGAAGAAGACTTAGGTGGTATAGACGAAATCAAAGACATCAGATTCCCTATAAAGCACTCTACACATACAAAGAAGGAAAGAGAGAAGAGTGAACCAGCTTTGAAAGATATCAAATGACAATAATATAATACCATGGAAAGAGATTAACAACTGAAAAGATAAATGGAGAAGTTTCGCGAAGTGCTAATGAGTTGGCCATTCGATGATGATGAGGATGACAATGATGGTGGTGATGATAATGAATGATGATGTTGATGGTCTGATAATGATTGATCTCTTGATGGTGATGATGATGATGATGATGATGATGATGATGATGATGATGATCTGATGACAGTGATGATGGTGATGGTTGAAGGTGATGAAGATGATGATGATAATTGTTTCTATGTGGTAGACTCACAAGTAGGAGATCAGGTTGCTCTGCTTTCGCAATTTCACGATGGTGAACCAGCTGGAAATTACTGCACTCCACATACCATGATGGCTATGGGCAATCGAGTGCACGATCCATTCGATATGAGTATGATTCTAGAATAAATATCTCTGTCTGTCTGTCTTTCTCTCTGTCTTTCTTTATGTCTTCCTGCCTCTCTGTCTCACCAATCATTTTAACTTGTTTCTAGAAGATTATCTGAAAGTAATACGTAAATGCTAAAATTATTTATTATGCATTTTTTTATGTTGATTATTGAAAGCAGACTGTGACATTTTTCATTCCTTCTGAGATGCCTTCTTTACATGCATAGGGAGTTCTCAGGCATGAATGACCAGTCGCCAGTAGCTCTAGATAACAATAATCTTGACTTTACTTACTTACTTACTTGCCATGCCTTTATGTGAATTTTTGTAGGACCTTTTAATAATGTTCTCCAGAATGGAAGCCAGCCAGTGCCAGCTGCACCAGCATCAGTTCTTCCTTACAATGAACCTTGGTTTCACGGCAAGATTTCGAGAAAGAAGGTTCTTTACATTATAATTTTTGTTTCCAGAAAATTTATTATAAATTCTAAATAATTATTGTTCTTTTCTCTGTGTTCTGTTATGAATAGTTTCTGGTTGTGGTAAAACTTTTTTGCAATGTGCTCAGATATTGTGAGTTTTTTTGTAGTACAGTGCTAATTGGTGTTTTGTCCAGATCCC
Source organism: Metaphire vulgaris (assembly GCA_018105865.1). Classification (NCBI taxonomy): domain Eukaryota; kingdom Metazoa; phylum Annelida; class Clitellata; order Crassiclitellata; family Megascolecidae; genus Metaphire; species Metaphire vulgaris. The sequence goes on from CM030851.1 coordinate 11,436,784, forward strand.
AGGCCTTGGGGGGTGGCAAATTGACTTGGCTGGATTGGAAGAGATACAGTTCAATGCAAAAATTTGTGTCGGTGCTGGAATTTTCAGGGGGATTTTTGTGGTTTTGTGGGTGAAATTCTACCCCCTATCAGGCCTGCATAAAACACTGACCAGTGCTAATCCATGGGTGGTCCTAAAGATAATTTCATTCATGTTGCATTTGTGTTGGTAAGTATTTTTCAGACATGCTGCTCACTTTTTGTGAACACTGCGATCATGATCATAATCAAAATATTTTGTCTTGCTGCATTTTCTAATACAGAGGCCGTGACTTTACGCTTTGCATTGTTTTTGTTGCCAGTGCGAAGAGTTTCTTCGTCACAACGGAGACTTTCTCGTTCGAGAAAGTCCCAGTTCACCGGGACAGTTTGTTCTAAGCGGATGTCATGCCGGGCATATTCGACATCTCTTACTTGTTGATCCAGAAGGAAAGGTTTGTACATCATGTCTTTGCTGCAGACATTTAAAACAATCTTATTACAATCTGTACTCGATTTGTACCAAGGCTGTCGTATTCGTTTGTATTGACATTATTTTGTTCTTATTGCTTGTAAAAATTATAACTGTGGTTATTGGGCCATATATTTTCTTTTGTATTCCAAATTTATTGCTCCCCGCTATCTGTATTTACCTTTCTGGCTTGGCATGGCTCTAATTTGGTTTGGATTTGGTGTGTCATTGGCTGATGCCGTTGGCACTATGATAGTGGTGCCGTAGAAGTTATATCAAGCAGATCTTTGTGCACGTGAATTTGTCTAAATGCAATTTAGTTTCAGCCTACAGATTTATGATTCTAAATGCAATTAGAAGATTATCATGAGAACAGTTAATGGAGGTTTCACATATTTGAAATTTTAATGATTTTCGCGGTTTTCGGTAGCAGGAAGTATTCTATCAGCGGTTAGATTTGCGTATTTCTTGCGGTATTTTCGCAACTCTTTCACGACGTGATGTTTCATAATCAGGTGCGTACAAAAGACCAGTTATTTACGAGCGTCAGCCATCTCGTCAACTATCACATGATGTACAACGTGCCTATCATTTCAGTTGACAGTGAGCTGCTGCTTCGCACTCCTGTGATGCGCTCGTCCGATTGATTCGGTCCTGCGATCGATTCGATGGCCTGTGGGAAACAGTTGGTATATTATACGGACATATTATTTATCATCTAGTAGGTACTAATTACTGGGGTTTTGAAATTTAGGTTCCGTGCGAGCGTGCGTACCTCTTCCTTTTTGTCCGACGTTGAAATTGGGGCGTCTCGAGAAGTTTCGAGTATCGTTGAAGTGAGATTTAAGCAATACTTTGTATCTGAATCTTTTCGGTGCACTGTGTTGTCGCTGAAGATTTGTTCTGAACAATGGTCTGTTGTCTTCTGCCAAAAATGATGTTGAGCGCTTATCGAACGTTTTCGTACTTTTTATTTGCCGTTAAGCAGATTGTGATAAGCTTTGGGTGTTACAAGCAACCTGTTCATGCAAGAGATTTTAAAATTTATAAGTACTGTGAAAAGATTTTAACGCCATGTCGTCTATCCGCGATTACAGTCGAATGGTGGCAGACATGTTTTTAGTTGCTTTGTGTCGAGCGTAAGTGTATCTTTGCCGTAACTATCATAGGCTATAAAAGAGATTCCTTGTTAGTTTTTCTGTAATCGCAACTGCTGATGTATCGATGTTGTATTATTTTATTTGCTCACTAAAGTACCTCGTGGTAGTTACCTGATTTTCTCTTCATATGGTTCTTGTTAGCGCGACCACGTTTCTGTCTACAATTCAAAACTTCTAGTGCAGATAATATTTTTACTTCTGGTGTTACCATTTTGAATCGAGTTTCACAAAGATCTTGTGCCCCACAATCAATCACTTCATGCTTCATTCAATCAATCAATCAATCAATCATGTCAATTTGGTATAGCGCGATAAACGTGGCAAAAGTCAAGGGCGCTTTACATTGTCAGTTAAAAGAGATGTTAAGTAAATAATGAGTCTTCAGTTTTTTCACAAACATATCTGCAGAGGTCGCATTGTTTACCGCACATGGCAACTTGTTCCACAAGACTGGGTTGCTTGGTTTCATTGTTCATGATTTTTGGCGTTCATTTGCACGTTAACTACAAGGTTTTTATATAATAATTGTGTCAAACTGTTTTAGTGCCTGTTAGCACTTTGGCTGAGCTGCAATTTGTAGCATTGCAGATCCATTTCTCAATTTCAAGTAGCAAGTATGCCAGCAGTGCTTAGTGCTGACATCCTGTGACATGTTTCACATGCAATATATTAGTATTAATAATAATTATGCATTTTATAGCGCCAGTTCTAATGCACAGAATCTATCGTTGTACTTGGAAAAAGGTACGTTGTACTGCAAAAGATACCATTGTACTGCAAATCCATCTGCAGATAGTAGGTCAGTCTTGGAGACCATTTGGAATGAGGCAGACTATGGAGGAAATATCAGTTGGAAGAGATGTGTTTGAAGGTTTGATTTGAAGGTACTTACTTACGTACTTCGCTGAGAAGTCTAACAGAGGATGAGTTCCAGATTTGTAGGTCTTCGGAAAAAAATGCTCTCTTAACCAATTTCAGTATTGGTTCTAGTGGCAGAAAGGCATGTAGTGATCATTACAGAATGCTTTTGCTTTTTGTGTTTTGCAAGCTTAACCAATTTCGTGGTATTTTGTGCTGTGCTCAGCAGTTTCTTGCACTGTTGTAGATTCTTGCTGTTGTTATTTTGCTGCTGTTTTTGACATAATAATGCATTTAAAACGCAGTTATTATGATGATGAAGTTTGTTCATATTGTCAATTTCTGGCAAGAATCATTCTTTTTGAGATTTCTGCAACTTGTGTTTACGACTGTCTCTCTCTCTCTCTCTAATACAAGACTTATCTTTATTATTTTATAATTTTATTTTAATCTTATCGTTAAATTGTTTGTGGTAGTCTTTTTTATGGATGAACGTTATTACTGTATTAGAGTACTTCTTAGAGTACTAAAACATAGACTGATTTGGGGGAATTTATGAAATGACTATGAAGGTTAATAGTAGGGTGTAAATGTTCATGGCGCCATGACATGTTGTTTGATTTGAGACAGCAGAGTATGTACGTTGTATATTTAATCTGTATAAGTTGCATGATTAAGATGTTTATGGTTACTGAGATAATTTTCATAGTGCTGTTTTAATGTGATGTGGTGCTTGTTTTGCTAAAACCATAGCCAGGGCCACTTTGACAAGTTGTTACAGTCAAATAAAGAGATGGTATAGGTGAGCCATATGATTGATTTTGATTGGCTGAACAAGAAATGTCATCTCTCTGCTTTCAGTTTCTTTTTATTTTGTAGATGAATGTTTTGTTGTTTCTAAGATTTCTTGAATCATTTGTACTGTACTAAGTGTGTAGACGTCTGCCTGCCTTAAAAAGGTGGTTTTTTTATTTCTTGCAATGTTGTTTCTTGTTTGTAATTGCGTGTTTAGAGACATCTTTTCTGCTTGTATGCACATTTTCTACGATTTCTGATTTGTCGTATAGACTTTTTTAAAATTCAATATTGCCACTCGTAATAATGTATACTAAGACAGTGATTACCAATTACAATGATTACTGTTTACCGATGTCTCTGTATTTGTTAAGTGTATTTCATGATCAGAACGATGAAATATTGTTATGATGATGTGATGAGATAATATTGAGAACAAATTAGATTACATTATGTTGTATGAGAATTTTTGAAGCTGGATTCTTGATGTACATGTATGTTGTGCTCTTCCCTCAAAGTGCCGAATTTCTGGCGCAGCACGATAATTTTGTGTTGATTTGAAAGTTATCTTAATTTGTATACTAGAAATACTTTCTTTAAGTTAACTGTGAGTTTTATCAACATGAATTAATTATGGGATTTGTGTGTGCGTGCAAGTGACTAACGTCATATTCAGTTTTATATTATTGTGTAAAACTGAATTTTTTATTGTTGCTTTGTAGTTATTATTTGACTAACAGCCGATGATCAAATATTTCTTTTACTTTTAATTTTATCAGTTAAATTCTTTTCATCATTGAAGAAATGTTTTATATTATTGTATTTTAAACACGTATTCTATTAGTGTATCGGTTTGCTATATCGTGGGTGTTTTATTTTTAGGGATTGTGATAATTATAATACATAAATGTTAATATTCACTTTTGCATGAAGTATTTATTGTTTAAACATGTTTGGGACAATCCTTGTGTTAGAACATTTGTGTGGAATAACATTTTGTGAGTTTCTAAATGCAATAAACTGTTACAGACTGAATTTTAACAATATATATGTGTGATCTTGTATTTTGCATGGAAAGTACCAGAGTTATTGAAGTAAACAAATATTACAACAATCATTATTATATACTGTTCATGCCTTTGAAGTGTGGGGCAGTATCATAAATTTTGACATTTTGATCAGGATTTTGAGTGGGGACTAGACCACGTCAAGCCCATGCATAGCTTTGTCACGGTAGGTAAGTTTAAAGTTTACTGCGAAATGAGACATCGAAGATTGTTGTGATTGGCCTTTTTACTTGGCATTGTATTAGATGCTTATAGTGTCATAAGAGTACAGTAACCATTGTGCATAAGCTGTTTATTATGTATTGTGTGACTTTGATTCTTAAGCAAATTCGCTTTTCCGTTGGCCTTCTATTTCGCTTAATTAAGTACGCCTATCGATAAATGGTATTTTAAGAGACTTGAAATTGCCGTGTACTATTATACGACATCGGTGGTACTGGCTTAAATGCACCGTGCGTGTACGACACGCGTCGAACATAGTAAAGAAAATGTCTGTGAAGAATGTTTTGCTGATCTATATGACGCAAGACGCTGGAATTCATATATCAAATTTGAATTTCATGTACCTTGGCAAAGTATACTTGCTATGTTGAATATACTAAATCAGCTTGCTGTGTTCCCCGTTTCGATGAAATTGCATGCAATCCACCTGCCGCTTTTCAATTCATAAAACATCGTCTGGGCGACGCATTTGGATCTATTTTATGCCAAGGGATCGTCCATAAATGACGACCCCCAAGCAATAATCAACACTTGTCAATTGCCTTTTAAATAGTTGCTTGAGCTGATTTTGTCATCTACTAAAACCAGAGATGTAGTACTTGTACTCTACTACAAGTTTTTTGTACTTGGAGGCCAGGTACTTGTACTTGAAGTATTGTGTATTTGCTACATCTCTGACTAAAACGGTTTTTGATTCGATAAGATTAAAAGGTTTCATCATTTGTTGTTTCGTCATTTATTTGCCATCGTATTTGAATCCGATTTTGACTGTGATTTGATTCCGGGGAGCAGTTTTCACAGGTCGATGTGTGGAAATTAGAATGGTTGACGATCATTATTCTCTCCAGGTTGATTTGATATATTCAGTGTGAGTAGTGAGACTGTATTGTACAGTGGCGTAGTCAGGATTTCGGGAAGGGGGTTTTGGTTTCGATCGTGACCAAACTTTGGAATTTTTTTATTTTTCCGTTTTCAGCTGAGTTGGGGGGGTGTCGGCCTCAAATTGGTGGGGAGAGGTGTTAGGGGTGTAAAATTCCCTGCGCTGGGATTTTTTTTTCGGGATTGTTGAGCTTATACGGAGGATAGATAGGCTGTTAGATATCGACCTTGTGCAATGATTCAGTCACGCTATATATTAAGCCGTTTAAAACTGTTCTGGTGACAGCCAGGACTATACGGCCTGTTTTATTAGGCGTCCCGTTAAGTAGATAAGTAAAATCTCGTTGATTTATATAGAGTTTTGCGGTAATACCGTGACAGGCAGCCAAGCTGCTCAGTCTTTGGTGCTTAATAATGTATCTTGAAACGGCTATAGGCAGGGTACAACGGTCAGCCATTAAGGCAGAAGACAAAACACCGGATATAGTGCAGACACATGCAGAACTTTGGTAGGGCCTATATGGCAAAGATAAATAGAGTTGGTCACGTCGACATTTTCGGCTTAACGCCTTCAATGTCAACCCTGTAACGGGCGAGACAAGTTGGCGGAGCCAAGGGGGCCCCCGCTCCCTATTCGGTATGGGATAGGTCGTGGAGATTTTCGCAAAAAATCGTTGAGAATTTTTGTACGGGTAGTTTGTAGAAAGTATGATTGAAGAAAATGTGTGAAAGTTCAAACTTCGTAAGTGCTTTTTACGCAGTGGCGGTTCCACATGATGGGGAGCCCTATTTAATGCCTGCCCCCTTCCCAGTGTCCCTCCGTTGGGACCCTATACATACCGATAAAAATGGTTGGCTCCCCATGCCTAGAAGTTGCCACTCCAACGCCTTCCACTTGCCAAATCCTGGAGCCGCCACTGTTGACACGTCGAAGAACTTGTCGATGTGCCCCTATTCAGGAATTCTGGCTGCGCCACCGAAAGGCAGCGTTCTACACTGGGGAGGCTGATCTAAAAAGCCGATCGATCGATGACCTTTATTCCTCGTCAAGGTCGGCTACAACTGTCTTCTTCTTAGAATCTAGCGTGTTTTTGTATCATAATTTATTCGAAGGTAGGCCTATCGTTTACTGGGATTCTGTGGATTGGTGTTATATCTAGGCTTTACTTGATTGATTATATTTGATTGATTGATTGATTTATGGATTGATTAATATAATAATATCATATAACAATTTAAAGGTTTTCAGTAGGGTTCAGTACGTAGGGACCACTGCCCTTGATTGATGATTGATTGATTGACCATTGATGATTGATTGATTGATTGATTGATTGATTGATTGATTGATTGATTGATTGATTGATTGGTTCAGACGCTAAGACTCCAGCATTTATAGATGTTCTGTGCTGTCATGTCGTACGGCGTGATTACCGGTGTTGTTCTTGCGTCCGCTGCGCTCTTCGCAACGCTGATCCTGGCGTTCCGACGGGCGGTCGAGTACGTGACGCGTACCACACGGACGAACCACCCGCCGCCGCGTTCTCTCGGCATCGGCTACCCGATCGTCGGCAACCTTCCGGGCGTCGATCGTCGCGTTCACGTCACCCTCACCGACCTGGCTCGGACCGCCGCCGGACGGGACGGCGGCGGCGGCGTCTTCTTCCGGCTGCGACTCGGTTCCTGGTCGGCGGTCGTCGTCAGCGGCCAGGCGGCGGTCCGCGAGGCCTTCGTCCGTCACGGCCGGGCCCTGGCCAGCCGGCCGAACTACCGGAGCTATTCGAACTACGCGGACGGTAAGAGCATCTCGTTCCAGCCGTACGCCGCCCCGCTGAAGCTCCATCGCCAGTTGACGCTGAAAGCGATCCGGACCATCGTGGAAACGGGATCCGCCGAGAGGATAGTGACGAGACAGGCGATCCAGTTGATCGAGGGATGGGGGCTGATCCGGATGCGGCGCCGGGCGTTCGATCCGGCCAGGAGCGTCGCCCTGGCCGTCGCCGGGGGTCTGTACTCGATGTGTTACGGCGAGGACGCCCTGCTGTCCGAGAACAAGGCGTTCGAGGACGTGCTACTGGACGCGAATCCCGGTACGGAGATCCTCGCCTTCGGAAATCCCGTTGACCTGATCCCGTGGTACCTGTGCACCGCCCGGACGCGTAGAAAATACGCGGAGTACGTCAAGCGGATGACGTCACTGCTTCGACTGAACGACGAACTGGTGACGACGCGCCGCCGCTGTCGACGTCACCGACGTCCCGATGACGTCGACGACGATGACATCGTCGGCGCGATGCTGGACGCGTCCCGCGACCTTGACCCCAGCTCGGGTCTGACCCCGCAGCATCTTCTCCGGACGGCGATCGAGGTCATGTCCGCCGGGTCGGACACCTCGTCGTCGACGATTCTCTGGCTGATCCACTACGCCGTCCGACACCCGGACGTCCAGGAGAGAGTCCACGCCGAGATCCGTCGCGAGCTGGGACCGGAGCGTACGGTCGCGTACGCCGACCGCCGGCGTCTGCCCTTCACCGAGTCCGTCGTCCTCGAGGTGATGCGACTGCGGTCGATCGTCCCCTTCGCCCTGCCGCACTACTCCACCGAGGACGTGCGCCTGACCGGCGGCGGCGGCGGCGGCGGCGGCTGCACGATACCTCGGCACAGCCTGGTGTTCATGAACCTGTGGTCGGTGGGGCGGGATAGGGGCGTGTGGGGCGACGACGTCGACGATTTCCGCCCGGAAAGGTTTCTCGTCGCCGGTGACGGTCCGGATGGGGACCGGGTCCTGTCGGTCGACGCGACGAAAGCGAACATGTTCTATCCGTTTGGGGTGGGGAGGAGAAGGTGCGTGGGGGAAACGCTGGGGCGGATGCAGGTTTTCCTCTTCTTCGTCAGCGTCGTCCAGCGGTTCTTGCTGAAGAGCGGCGAGGGGGTTCTAACGGACGACGAAGAGTTCGGAGACATTTTGAAGCCGAAGCCTTATTCTATCGCAGTCGAAGATCGCAGATTCTTATGACCAGGGATATTTTTACAGCCCCCTAACACCCACCCAACATCCCCTTCCTCCAATTTGAGGTCGTCACCCTCCCCAAAAAAAAAAAAAAATGGTAATGCGACAATGGTATGTATACAAAATGCATATTAATTAGGTCAGAACACCCCCTCCCAAATGGGGAAGGACACCCTCAAGTTTTATAGTCGGATGACCTTTTTTGCTTGTCAGAGGTTTTTGAGACCATTAAGAGGTTTTTCGATTGGTTTTTGAACCCGATGACGTTTTTTGTTGTTTGTCACCCTTTTTCGGGCAGAGACTTAAAATTTCCGACACCCCAGATTTTCCCGACACCCCCCCTACCTCCCAATTCAAAATTCTAGAAATAACACTGCTTGTGACTAGCCCGGGTCATATTAATTTCTGCGTATTTTGTATTTCGCTATAAATATCAAATCGCGATCATGTTATCCATTGGCGTAGCCACTGGGGTGGCAACGGGGTCCCCTATTCTGGTTGAGACTGTTGTGGAAATTGCGGAGAACCTTTGAGAAATTTGAGGGTTAGGCTAGGCATAAGCACGAACGAAGGAGTATGCGTGAATTGGAAAAGAACTCGTTGACAAGCTTTTTTGCTCGTTGGAGACTCCTTTATCTGATAATGCTAATGTGCCGCACTCAGTGTTTATTTTAGGCCTTCTTTGGGGGGAGGGGGGAATTTCCACCCAAAGTTTTAAAATCCCCCAAATTTTTTATATGTTGGCTAGAGGAATGGAAATTTCCCCCCAAAAAGTGTGGAGACTCAGACCTTGCCCCCCCCCCAACATTTCAAAATCCCCCCAATGTCAAGGTGGCTAGAATAAACACTGGCCCCACTATTCCGAAACCCTGGCTACGCCACTGATATTATCAATCATAATTCGCCGAACTAGTCTTTAAACGTTAGGTCTTCAACTAATCCGCCGATTGTTTAGGCCTTCTTTATTCGCCTCACATCGCGATATTATATATATAGAAGCTGTCAAGCTTTCGATTAATCGGCTTTTGGCAGCGAAAACGCGAAGAGCTGGTCTGAATACGTGTTGTCAACATTGGCGTAGTCACAGGGGGGAGAACAGGGGTCGGGCCCCCTATTTCAGGACCGGTCGTGATATTTGCACGAAACCGTTGGGTTATTTGTGGGGGGGAGTATGACGGAAGAAATGATGTGAATGTGCGAAGATCTCTATGGAGAGGTTTTTTGCTCGTTGGAGTGCCGAACATGTCGATGTGCGATCCCCCACCCCTATTCAAGTACCCTGACTGCGCCACTGATTGACACCCCCTAAATGATGGCAATAGGCCTAGATATTTGTTGATGTATAGCCTATTTAGATTTTTGTGAGATGCAATATAGCTTCTCATATTATAAAAACGCTGTTATAAGGATGACTCAGTTGATAAACAGGCACTCTATCTAATAAACTTAATAAAGTCTTGAAAACACTATTGGTCTGATAAAGCAGTCGAATGAAATAAAACTTCAGATGCCATATATCGACTATACCTGTATAGTCACTCCACGTTTGGCTCAAAGTCGCTGAGTTTTTGAAATTAACAGAATACCTTGATATCGTAAATATAGCCTACAAATATGTATATGGCTGCACAATTTCACGATGGTTCTCACACAGGGCAGACCACTTAAAACCTTATTATTATTATTATTATTATTATTATTATTATTATTATTATTATTATTATTATTATTATTATTATTATTATTATTATTAAAAGATGGCTTGGTGGTTTACCGGCTAAGATACAGCATTAGACTAAAATAATATGGAAGGCACTGTTGATCTATCTGGTTAATTACCAGCTCCATCAAGTTCTACTAGATGTCTTATTAATTATCAAGTATGCTCAATACAGGTTCAAAATGTCCGGGTCTGTAAGGCATGCGAATCAGAGAATTTGCAATAGAAGTCACTCTAACCGCCGAATGGCCTAAGTGTCGAGAAAAACACGATATTGACAGATTGACAGTTTTGGTCGCCAGCGGAGTGAGAGTGACATGAAGAAGAAAGACAGAGCGAGAAACATATACAGAGAGAGAGAGAGAGAGAGAGAGAGAGAGAGAGAGAGACAGAGACAGACAGACAGACAGAGACAGACAGAGAGAGAGAGAGAGAGAGATGACGTAATCAGCATAGCTACTAGACGAGACAGGCAGAATGTTGTCGCCGTTGAGTATAAACATTTAAAAGATTTAAGAGGAGAATAGAACCAATAGAAACTGATGCGAAAGACGCGAGGCCAGCTGTTCTCTATAATTCTGCAGCTTCTCCCGAGTGTTTATGCTTCTGCCTCGCGTACGACTATGGAATTCGTTACTGCGAATACCGGACCCAACTCCCGCATTAGTCGTTCAGAAAAGCTGGTCAGAGACGCAGTGGCGGCTCCAGGATTTGGCAAGTGGGGGGGGGTCGTTGGGGTGGCAACTTCTAATCATGAGGGGGCCAACCATTTGTTGTTAGGTGTGTTATGTAGTATTAAGTATAGGGTCCCAACAGGGGGGCCACTGGGGGCAGGTACTCAATGGGGGCACGCCCCCCGGGGTCCCCCCTGTGGAGCCGCCACTGCAGAGACAAAATTCTCAGATTCCACGCAATTTGTAGCGGATCGGCATTCGACGTCGCACGTATTAGGCCTGTCGATGGTTAATGCCAACTCAGATCTAAATATCCTTGAAAACTTCGGATGAATAAAAAGTGGCATTAATTAAGTCGCTGACAAAGCTTTTTTGGGGTCCGTTTATAGATTATGCGGGAAAATTGCAGAATGGGGCTTTTGCGGGCCTGCAAATTCAGTGTAATCGCAGTGTTCCTCTGTGGCCAAGTAGCTAATTTTTGCTGGTATTTCGCTTGGCTGCCGCCTATGCGGATATTTTGTTTAGCAGATGGTTGAATGAAGACAACTTCGCATGCAAAAGTTCATAAAGACTTTTCTAAAGACATTGGGAGTTTATAGATGAATCCACAAAATCTGGAGTGGTCCAGTCTTCAAAAGAGCAGTTAATAGACAGGACAGTACCCACCCAAAAAGTTCCTACCATGCACCAACCTTGACAAGTAAACTTTCACTCTGCATTAATTAAATTACATTACAACTATGCTGAGACAAAATACATTACAGCTATGCTAAAACAGAATACAGCCACAGGTTTAAAAAGAAAATGAACAGCTTCTGTAGCGGTTTACAGTTTACATCTGTAACCCAGTAACGCGCTTATAAAATACCGATGTTAAAATGCATTACCCTATATACTGTAATAATATAGATAACCGTACGATAGAAATGTTAAATGAAACCGGAAAAAGTCCAAGATCTTTATTAGCTTACAACAGATACAGTAGGCCTATAGTCTATTGCTGAATTATAATGCGGCAATTAGAAGCGTATTGTCAGAGAATATCGTATAACTATAGGAAATTCGCTTTCTCGTGGACCTCGCTAACTTGATCATCTCTGGATTGATAGCATTCGGCCTGCAGCCCAGCCTGCCTCCGCAGCCGCGCGCCTAGCAACGCTCTTTCCGCTTCGGAAATTCCACCATATAAGAGCAGACGCATAGACGAACTAGACGCCGATAAAGATAAAGAGCAAGATCGAACCGGAAGACAGAAAAGGAGGGTTTATGCCTACAAAATAACAGATAATATTAATAGATACGAAATTGTTTCGGAGAATTGAAAATCGAAGTAGTCGGCTTAAGGAAATGAAATATTGCCTTTTTTGCGCTAAAAGTCGATACTAAATCCTATCGACCCATCCGAAGAGCAGACGATTGGGATATGATCGCAGTGACCAAGTAAGTTTAAGACCATTGACATTGACATTGACATTGACCATTGTTCATAGGCGCCCGGCAGAAATTGTTCCAGGGGGCGAAACACATTTTAACACAGTGGTCACGGTTTTAATAGTTTGGCAAGGTTTTCAAATTTCAATGTGAAATATTGGTTTTGCATTTTCCAGGCGGCGGCAAGCGCCCTTCTCTTGCCCTAATGTTCGGGCGGGCGCCCATGCTACTGTTTGAATTGTACTTTGTAGACACTAGATTAGCTGAAACAAAAGTGGTGGTAGTTAAAGGTATAGTATAGGAGACAAAAATGCAAAGATGACAACGTTACTGATGTTGATAGCGCTCCAATGTTAAGGACGACCCAACCAGTGGCTCTCAGAGACGTTTTTCCAGGGGCCAAGAGTCACAGTTAATATAATTTTTAATTTTTTAATTCTACAGTTCATAGTTAACCCCTTAACCGTGTATTTAACTGTAACTCAATGTAAAATGGACGGATTTATCCGGGATCCCCAGTTAAAGGGTTAAAGTTAAGTTTATCAATATCACTTTGTGTATCAGAAGTGTTTTAGTGAGAAAATATTGGTTAAACGTCAAAATATAGTCAGTTACAAGAAATAGATTTGCCTTTTTCTGGGGGCAAGTGCCCTCTTTCTTGCCTCCAATGTGTGGGCGTCCACGGTCCTAACATTCTGTCCGGAAATTGTGCACAGTAGGTTTTGGTCCAAAAACCGATAGTGAAAAGTTAAAAGATTAGAGAATGAATGAAGTTTTAATGCTAAGGAGTCTGTCCGAAGAATATGTGCATTGAATGGTCGTAATGGAAGAATATTAAGCAGTAAGAATTATGCGCAATCACATAATGAACTAATCTTTTTATTATACAGTCAAGATTACGACTCGAAGTTCAATTTAACAGAATACAGCATCTAATGCATTATTTATCAATGTCACCACCGATCCTGTCCATGCTGATTCAGCGTTCTAGCATTGGCCCCTCTATGACCTTCGCTCTCTGACCTCCTGACCTTTTAAGGACTGCACTGATGTCCCTTCCCCATCGGACCCTAGTCTCCGAGAGCAGAGTTTATTGTCATTAGAAAATGCCTGATCTTGAATTTAGCAATCCAGCCTTATTCCACACTGTCTGTCTGCATGCGTCTGTGTCTGTCTGTCTGTCTGCCTGTCTGTCTGCCTGTCTGTCTGCCTGTCTGTCTGCCTGTCTGTCTGTGTCTGTCTGTCTGTCTGTCTGTCTGCCTGTCTGTCTGCCTGTCTGTCTGTCTGCCTGTCTGTCTGTCTGTCTGCCTGTCTGTCTGCCTGTCTGTCTGCCTGTCTGTCTGCCTGTCTGTCTGCCTGTCTGTCTGCCTGTCTGTCTGCCTGTCTGTCTGCCTGTCTGTCTGCCTGTCTGTCTGCCTGTCTGTCTGCCTGTCTGTCTGCCTGTCTGTCTGCCTGTCTGTCTGCCTGTCTGTCTGCCTGTCTGTCTGCCTGTCTGTCTGTCTGTCTGTCTGCCTGTCTGTCTGCCTGTCTGTCTGCCTGTCTGTCTGCCTGTCTGTCTGCCTGTGTCGATTAGGCGTGTCTGTCTACTATTCGTCGGCTGCTTCCATTACCATTGGCACGCATCTGATAACTCCGGCTCTTTCTCCTTCCTTCCTTCCTTCCCTCTCTCTCTCTCTATCTCTCCTCTCTGTTCCTCTCCTCCTCTTCCTCTTCCTCCTTCCATTAATTCTTTTGTCTCTTTGTTTCGCGATTTCTTTCTCTTTCCATTTATGAACGGAGTGTCAATTTCGAAATCGGAGAACGCAACGATTCCGACAAACCGTTTGAACTTTCCTTATTTCCATTTCATGTTCCGTCTTTGTATCTTCGTCCCCCGCACCTCCCACCCCTCCTCCAAGCAACTCAACACCTCCAATGTAAACCACAGAGCTAACAGCAATGCATTGGAATTGAACAGTCTTCTGGTGTTGTCCAACCTCTCTATCTCTTCTGCTGTGTGTGTGTGCATGTGTGTGTGAGTGACTGGGTTACAGGAACCACTGAAATGATCACAATGGCGAGCCGTGCCAACAAGGCGATGACTTCATCTGCGAGCAACGGAGCGTATTGTTACAGTAGTCTAGACTGCGAAGCGTAGGCGCAAGACGATTCGAATAATTATCACCTTACCGATCGGCGTCGGAACGATCCACCTGAGACAGGTGACAGACGGCGACGTCAGCGGTCAATCCGTCTCCACGGC